>JAMKFB010000227.1:364898-543774 GCA_036247105.1 Cirrhinus mrigala
ATGCAAAATTTATTTTTATCTGAAAAGAGGACTTTGGACCACTGAGCAACAGTCCAGTTCATTTTCTCCTTAGCCCAGGTAAGACGCTTCTTACGTTGTTTCTATTTCAGAAGTAGCTTGGTAGCCTTTTTCCTGAAGACGTATGAACGTGGTGACTCTTGATGTGCTAACTCTGGCTTCATTCCACTCCTTGTGAAGCTCTCCAAGTGTTTGAATTGGCTTTGCAAAAAAGTTTTTACGCTTGCATGAGGTGGTTTTTCAGGCAATTTGAAAAAGGAATATTTTGCAAAACTGCAATGGAAATGGCTTTTTCGCATTTACAGGTCACATCGCATATGTAAACAGGCATATGATCATTCTTCAATGTATTATAAACTCCAAGAAACACTTCATACCTAGCCGCTCTGAAGTATAAGGGGCTTTCCCTGATATTAATGCTTAGACTATGTAAGCTGCACGCATCTGCAGCATGTCACGGCTCTGACACTGTCACCGGAGCTGATGTTATGTTTATACCAGCAGCATCTCACACGTTTCTGAAGCGGCTCTCCGCGCTGCTTCTGTAAAGATACACGCATACGCCCTTTCAATTAAATAAAGCCAAAATCCGTTCAAATCCCACCAAAATCCGTTGCCATGACTTATCGCGAGAGGAACAAATTACGCTTTAGTCGCATAACATTGGTTAATGAAAATACTTTTTTAGCGACATTTATAAAATATAGCCGAAAAAGAGCTTGAGTTTTTTGCACAGCCTTATTTGTTTGAACCGGAGAACACCAACCAGGAAGTACACTGTTTAGTGTGTACCAGGAGTTTAAGTCAAGTCAAGTCAAGTCACCTTTATTTATATACCACCTTTAACAATACAGAATTGTGACAAGGCGGCTGTACAGTATTAAATAGGAAACAGTACATCAACAATGCCAAAGGCAACATTAAACACTCACATTATAGGTAAAGGTAGTTAATCAAAAACAATAAAATAAAATGCAATATTGTGTTAAGAGAAAGTGTCCCCAACTAAGCAAGCCAGAGGCGACAGCGGCAAGGAACCAAAACTCCATCGGTGACAAATGGAGAAAAAAACCTTGGGAGAAACCAGGCTCAGTCGGGGGGCCAGTTCTCCTCTGGCCAAAGTTCCCGTGGTCTTGTGCCGACAGCCGTCTAGGTGATGTGGTCTTTAATGTGGATCCATCTCTGGGGCTCATCTAGTTGATGTGGACTCCGCTGACATTCAGGGCTGTAGAGGTCGTCTCTAGGTGCTGATCCACCGTCTGGGCTGGGTTCGGACTGGATCCGGGGGACTGCAGTGACCATCTGATCTGGATACGGACTGGATCTGGTGGTTAATGTGACCTCGGAATAAGAGAGAAACAGACTAATATTAGCGTAGATGCCATTCTTCTGACGATGCACCGAGTACATCGGGTGTTATGGGAAGTGTTCCCGGTTCCGGTTGACCTAATTAGTGCAGCCTAACAATCCTTTAACGGATTTGAATTATAAGAATGTGGATTTGTTATGTGTAAGCAAGGTTAAAGAGATGGGTCTTTAATCTAGATTTAAACTGACAGAGTGTGTCTGCGTCCCGAACATTGTAGGGTAGATTGTTCCAGAGTTTGGGTGCTAAATAAGAAAAAGATCTGCCGCCCGCGGTTGATTTTGATATTCTCGGTATTATCAAATTGCCAGAGTTTTGAGAACGCAGCGGACGTGAGGGACTATAATGCGATAAGAGCTCACTCAGGTACTGGGGAGCTAAACCATTCAGGGCTTTATAAGTAATTAGCAGGATTTTAAAATCTATACGATGTTTAATAGGGAGCCAGTGCAGTGTAGACAGAACCGGGCTAATATGATCATACTTTTTGGTTCTAGTAAGAACTCTAGCTGCTGCATTTTGGACCAGCTGGAGTTTGTTTATTAAGCGAGCAGAACAACCACCCAATAAAGCATTACAATAATCTAACCGTGAGGTCATAAACGCATGAATTAATGTTTCAGCATTTGACATTGAGAGCATAGGTCGTAGTTTAGATATATTTGTGAGATGGAAAAATGCAGTTTTGCAAATACTAGAGATGTGGTTTTCAAAGGAAAGATTACCATCAAATAGCACACCTAGGTTCCTAACTGATGACGAAGAATTGACAGAACAGCCATCAAGTATTAGACAGTGTTTTAGGTTATTACACGCTGAGGTTTTAGGCCCAATAACTAACACCTCTGTTTTTTCAGAATTTAGCAGTAAGAAATTACTTGTCATCCAATTTTTTAACTCAACTACACAATCCATTAGTTTTTCAAATTGGTACGTTTCGCCAGGCCGCGAAGAAATATAGAGCTGGGTATCATCAGCATAGCAGTGAAAGCTAACACCATATTTCCTGATGATATCACCCAAGGGTAACATGTAAAGCGTAAAGAGTAACGGCCCTAGTACTGAGCCTTGTGGTACTCCATACTGCACTTGAGATCGATATGATACCTCATCATTTACTGCCACGAATTGATGGCGGTCAGATAGATACGATTTGAACCATGCCAATGCACTACCACTAATGCCAACATAATTCTCAAGTCTATTCAAGAGAATGTTGTGGTCAACAGTATCAAACGCAGCACTAAGATCCAGTAGCACTAACAGAGAGATACAACCACGATCGGATGACAAGAGTAGATCATTTGTAACTCTAATAAGAGCAGTCTCAGTACTATGGTACGGTCTAAAACCTGACTGAAAATCCTCACAGATATCATATTTCTGTAGGAAGGAAGATAACTGTGAGGATACAACCTTTTCTAATATCTTTGACAGAAATGGGAGATTCGAGATAGGTCTGTAATTAGTTAATTCGTTGGGGTCAAGTTGTGGTTTTTTAATTAGAGGCTTAATAGCAGCCAGTTTGAAGGTTTTGGGGACATATCCTAATGACAGTGATGAATTAATAATATTTAGCAGAGGATTTATGAGATCTGGAAGCATCTCTTTTAGTAGCCTAGATGGAATAGGGTCTAGCATACAAGTTGTTGGTTTAGATGATTTAACAAGTTTATACAATTCTTCCTGACCTATAGTAGAGAATGAGTTGAATTGTTCCCAAGGAGATCTATAGCGCACTATCTGATGCGACACTGTAATTGACGGCTGCATAGTGACAATTTTGTCTCTAATTGTATCGATCTTAGAAGTAAAGTAGTTCATAAAGTCATTACTGCTATGCTGATGGGCATAGTCAGTGCCTGTTGGTTCTTTATTTTTTGTTAACTTAGCCACTGTATTGAATAAATACCTAGGGTTATATTTGTTTTCTTCTAAAAGAGTCGAAAAGTAGTCAGATCTGGCCGATTTTAACGCTTTTCTGTACAATAGGGTACATTCCCGCCAAGCAGTACGAAAAACCTCTAATTTTGTTTTCCTCCAGCTGCGCTCCATTTTCCGGGCTGCTCTCTTTAGGGCGCGAGTGTGCTCGTTATACCACGGGGTCGGACTATTTTCCTTAATCTTCCTTAGGCGCAGAGGAGCGACCGTATCTAGAGTCCTGGAGAAGAGAGAGTCAATAGTTTCTGTTACATCATCAAGTTTTTCTGAGCTATTGGACATGCTGAGGAATTCAGATAAGTCAGGAAGATTACTTAGAAAGCAATCTTTTGTAGTAGAAGTGATGGTTCTACCATACTTGTAATAAGGAGTTGAATTTACAGTTTTAGTCATCTGGAGAATACACGAGACTAGATAATGATCAGAGATAAGTGATGAACTTTGCTGCAGAATCTCAACGGCATTGACATCAATTCCATGTGACAGTATTAAGTCTAGAGTATGATTTCGACAATGAGTGGGACCTGACACGTGTTGTCTAACTCCAATAGAATTTAGAATGTCTGTAAATGCAGCTGCCAGCGCATCATTTTCAATATCAACATGGATGTTAAAGTCACCTACTATTAAGACCTTATCTGTAGCCAACACCAGCTCAGATATAAAATCAGCAAATTCTTGAAGAAAATCTGTATGGTGCCCTGGTGGCCTGTATACAGTAGCAAGTACAAACATCATAGGGGATTTATCATTAACACTTGTTTCTCTGGATAATGTTATATGAAGCACCATTACTTCAAATGAGTTATACTTGAAATCCGCTCTCTGTGAAACACTAAAAATATTGCTATAAATTGTAGAGACACCTCCCCCTTTACCTTTTAGACGTGGCTCATGTTTATAACAGTAATCATGAGGAGTAGACTCGTTTAAGATAATGTAATCATCTGATTTTAGCCAGGTTTCTGTCAAACATAGCACATCTAGGTTATGATCAATGATCATATCATTTACAAAAAGCGCTTTTGTAGAGAGAGACCTGATATTCAAAAGGCCAAGTTTTATCATTTGTTTCTCTGTATTATGTAAGTTTTTTATTTGTTGAACGTTGATTAGATTGTTACTCTTAAATTGGTTTGGACGTCTTTTGTATTGTCTAGCTCGGGGAACAGACACAGTCTCTATAGCATGATATCTAGGTGAAAGGGTCTCTATGTGCTGAGAATTAACTGATTCTGGTGACGTGAGGCGGCTAGCAGACGGTCGGATTAGCCAGTCTGTCTGCTTCCTGACCTGGGCCCCAGTTAGTCAAGTGCAAACTCTAAGACTATATGCCACATTACTAGAGAGAAGAGCAGCACCACCCCTGGAGGGATGAAGACCATCTCTTTTCAACAGGTCAGGTCTGCCCCAAAAACTTGTCCAATTGTCTATGAAACCTGTTATTCTGCGGGCACCACTTAGACATCCAGCCATTTAGTGACGACAGTCTGCTATGTATCTCGTCACCACGATACGCAGGGAGGGGGCCAGAGCATATTACAGTGTCTGACATCGTACTCGCAAGTTCACACACCTCTTTAACATTATTTTTAGTGATCTCCGACTGGCGAAGTCGAACATCATTTGTGCCGACGTGAATAACGATCTTACTGAATTTACGTTTAGCATTAGCCAGCACTTTTAAATTTGCCAAGATGTCAGGCGCTCTGGCTCCCGGTAAACATTGGACTATGGTGGCTGGTGTCTATTTTCACGTTCCGTACAATAGAATCGCCAATAACTAGAGCACTTTGATCAGGTTTCTCAGTGGGTGTGTCACTGAGTGGGGAGAACCTGTTTGATGTTCTGATCGGAACGGACGAGCGGTGTTTTGACCCACGACTATGCCGTCTCACAGTCACCCAGTTGCCCTGCTGCAAAGGCGAAGTTACCGGAACCGAACAATGTACGGGACTTCCTAAGCTAGTCGCATCCAAAGCCGTATCTAAGGCCCTCACATTCTTACTATCCTCGATTAAAGTCTGGATGCGTGTCTCTAGTTCTGAAATCTTCTCTGTCAGCCTAACTATTTCCCTGCATTTATCACATGTGAATCCCTCGCTGCCGACAGAGATTGATAAACTATACATATTACAGGTGATGCAGGTTACCAGGAAAGGAGAAGATGCCATTACTCACCG
The DNA here is from genome assembly GCA_036247105.1 of Cirrhinus mrigala. Lineage (NCBI taxonomy): Eukaryota > Metazoa > Chordata > Actinopteri > Cypriniformes > Cyprinidae > Cirrhinus > Cirrhinus mrigala. The sequence continues at coordinate 370,407 of JAMKFB010000227.1, forward strand.
TAGATGTAGAATGATTTCAACTCACCACTGTTGTCTGATGAACTTGTGTAGAAAAAGGCGTAGAGAAAAATTAAAAGTGAATGGCAAGCTAACCGGCTAACACACTACAAACACACTGCACTCGCGGTTGTAGAATAAAAACGAGCGATCAACGAGAGCGAGGGAAGAATGAAAGCGGTAGTAGACGTGAATAGAGACGTGAGTGGGAACGCAAATGGCAGGCTAACCGGCAAACGGAATGCTAACGCACAGCGCTGCCTTGCACTGGCGGTTATAGATTAAAAGCGAGCGATCGGATTAGTTTGATGGATAATAACAGAAATCTGGTGGGAAAAAAAGCTATATTTTATCACTTTAAACAACAGAAAGTAATAGTAAAATAGAGATTCCCTCAGAAGAATAAAACTCCAGGGAGCTACAAACGCACACCACTCTGCAACAGGAGACCGGAACCGGAAGTCTTCAAGTGTTTACATTAGGTCTATACCATGGTGTATTTTTATTCCATGCTTAATATAAGTGAGTTTTTCATACTGTTTAGTTGTTGTCCATTCAAATCAATTGATGTTAAATTGACGCTAATTCAAAAGTTAAAGTAAAACACGGACAGGCATTTACAAGCTATTTAAAAGCAAAGAAAAGCATAGAAAAGAGGGAAAACACTAACAAACTACCCCCTGGTGATACTGGTGTTACCAGTGTTGTCACACGTCAGTTAACCAGTGGGAAAATGTCCTCACCGTCACATCCCTAATGAGCAGGAAGTTATAGTTCTTAAGGAATATTTGAAGAGTTCAGATGCAAAAACCTCGAAATCCATCTGATGTTTTTCTTTAAAATGTCTGGCTACTTTGTATAGTACTGGAACTTCTGATTGGGCTGAGGCTGGAATTTAGAGACTTTGAAGTAAAAGTATTTGATAGACATATAATAAAAGTGAAAGTCACCATTGGCTCTTTGACCTCCTGGAGGCATAGCCCCCAGAGACCTTAAAGGCATCAAACGAGTGATCGCCTCTCTCTTCTTCTTCTCTCTCTTCTGAAAAATCTTCCGATCACTGCCCATGTGGAAGGACTCACGGGGAGCCTGAGCACAGGCCATGCCCGGCAGGCCCAAACATATAGAACTGTGGCTCTCGACCACAAAGAGTCAGACATTTTCACTCAACCCTGGAATTCATCTTCATGAAATGTCCTCGAACAGTTGCGCCAGGCCTTCATCATAGGATTTTAGCTGGGTCCCTCTCAGCTCTTGGTTCTTCTTAAATCTTCACATGGGAAGAAACTCCCACTCACCATCGAGTCAGAACATCTTTGGAGTTCATCACTCTTCAGACCCGGAAGAACGTAATCACAATTCTAAAACCATCACTGCTCCAAACCATCAAGACTTTCACCCAAGACTGCATTCGGACACTTGTTTATCGACCAAGGCAATGCAAGTATCGTACCTTTAACTAAACAAAACAGAGGTTTAGTACAAGCCGTAGACAGCACTGATGGTATCACTTAGGTGCCGACTCTTTTCATAGCTACACTTTCTTGTCTCTCTAACTGCTTTTCACCGACCCTTTCCCCATGTATGAGTGATTTCATGTTTGTTTATTTAGATTAGTTATGTGTTAGTCCTTTATTAATAAAACTCTGGTGCACAAATTACATAAGTTTTGATTCTGATTCTGCTTTGTATATTAATGTCCCTTTACGATTCCGATTCGAGCTACATGCTCTAATGCAATAGTACTTTAAGACAGTTATTTTCTGTGGCCAAGAAAATAAAATTTCTTAGAGTTGATATAAAAATTATACTGAATGGTCGCTGGACAAACAGATTAGTTAGAAAATTAATCCTGCTACAGTTACTACTGGCAGCTGATATAAATAATTGTAATTAATCATAATTAATTGTAATTATTTATATACATTTCCCTTTTGAGCTAAATCGCTACATAAAAATAGATCGTATTTACGAATTTAACAGACATGAACGCCACCAAAAAGTCGTTATTTTTCGAAACTCAAAAGTCGGATAAGAAATAGGAAGAACTGTTGGGTCATCAGTCCCAAGGCAGATCGGACGTATATTTACCACTTATAACATGGCTTGACAATATGGACTGCCCTATGCAGTGCGTACATTCGCTGCACTACATTCATGTTCCAAAATGTTATTTGTGTGGAAATATTACATTATTATTATATTTAGTCTGTAAAAGCCTATTAACAGGGTCCAGAAACACCGGAAACGGATATAAAGAGGAGAAAATACTATAGCAGGCAGATCAATCTCACTGTTCACGATGCATGAAATATCAGAAGAAACTCATAATAATGAATTGGGGAGGTGGAGTTTATATGAATGTCCGTTTATAGGAATCTCCGAGGGAAACTGTCTGTTTTCAGGAAAGCTTACATGGCGTTTCCTTTTCATCTAGCACCTGCATAATGCATTATAAAGCAGTGTTAAGAAACGTAACACAGCTTTGCGTACAGCAGTAATCAAGGAAACACTATCACTGCTTAGCATTGAGCCCTGTATTAACTTAAGTTTGTCAAAATATAACAACCTTGGGACAACAACAAAAATGAGGAATGTTGTGTAGTGATGTAAAAAGAAAAATAGGCTGCAAAATATACATTAACCAAAAATGGTGTGAATGAATTGCTGCCTCGTTTGTACACCAGCAGCATGTAGGGCATCTGTTAGTTCAGGTAGGTTGTGGACACTTTCTTCTTCCTCTTCTTATTCTTCTTCTTCCTCCTCTTCTGGCAAAGCTGCACCTCTACTGACTGCAATGTTGTGTAGCATGGCTATAACTACTGCTACTGCACAACATTTTTCTGGCTTCAGACGCAACCCACCAGCAGATTTATGCAGGCACCGGAAACGCATCTTCCAGTGCCCAATCGAGTGCTCCACCAAGTTGTGCGTATGGATGTGTGCAATTTTGTAATCGTGCTCAGCCTGCATGGTGGGGTTGGTGACTGGTTTTAAAAGATAGGCTTTTAGAGGGTACCCACTGTCTCCTAAAAAATGCTCTGCCCAAAAACCCCTCTTTCTGTGTCTTGACTCACTGCTGACTTGGCCCACACAAAGCTGTCATGTGTGCTACCAGGCCACTTTGCCACCACGTCAGCATACTCTGTTGTACCCTCTGTTGTCCACCACCACTTTGACATTGATGGCCGCAAAACCCTTACGACAAATGAAGGCCTGGTCAAGTGCTGATGGGTTGGCGATGGGGATAAGTATCCCGTCGGCAAGGCCTATTACTCCGGCAATGCTGGCAATGGTATGGAAGCCTTGATGCACCTCCATCACTTTGTGCCTGGTGGAAGGCATCGAGATATAATCAGTGGCTTGACGGAGCAGGATGTGTGTGACTGAGTGAACGCATCGCCACACGAGGTCTTACTCAGACCATTTCCATCCCCAACCACCTCTAGAAAACTCCCAACTGCATAAAAATGGAGAGCCGCCAGCAGCTGAATTTCAGGGCTGAGGAGGTAGCTCCGTCGAGTTTGTCTTGAAAAAGTCAGATGAACAAGATCTAAAAGCTACTGAATTTGCTGCTGTGGCAGGCAGATTTTTTTTGAGAATTGCAGCTTCTGACCTTATAGCCAGGGGACTGAAGATTTCACGTATAAAATAGTGCACATACACTACACGGCTTCCAGGATGGCACTGCCTTTGATTTAGCACAAATATTCGCTATATCGCTGCCATAATTTGAACAAATTCCCCAACACAATTATTGTCTTTACTGACTTCTAAGCCTTTACTGCTTAGTGGTCTTCCATCTGATGTACATTTGGATAATATAATTAAAAAGCTACCAATACATCATGAACACTTAAATTAGCCTAATTAAACACTGGATGTATTACAACTTAAAGAGTTATATTCGTATAGACTTACATGTAAAGAAGCTTTTTGCACAGTGGTGGCCACTACTGGAGTGAACTGTCAACAGTAATAAGGTAGAGCTAGGTCCAGACCAACTTAAACTTTACGAAAGTATGATTTACAAAAGGTATACTTAACTAAGAATGTTTCAGAAAACACATGAAGAGTTCAGATGCAAAAGCCTCTAAATCTATCTGACGTATTTCTTTAAAATTAGCATTTCTTTCCGGCCACTTTGTACAGGTTTCCATGTAAGTACTGGTACTTCTGATTGGGCTGAGGCTGGAATTTAGTGAGTTTGAAGTAAAAGTATTTGATGGATGTATACTATGTGTCAGGAGCATTCACTCTGTATCATTATCTCATTTTTGACCGAGATGGCTTTTAGCTGGTTTTGCATCTGAACTCTTCACATATTAATGATAAGGTACAGCTTAAGGTATAACTTAAGAATGACGTAGTGCTAAGAAGATTTCAGGAAACGCAGCCCTGGTACTTCAGAGTCACTATCAAGTTATCTGTCTATAAAGCCTTTAAAAAAATATTTAAAAAAAAAATCAGTCTTCATGTATGCCACAACACTCCAGCATGTTATTCTTTATTAAGTGAGGGTCATTTTTTAGGATTTTTTACCCAAGTGAAGTCTCTGAGAATCTGACAACTTGGATATCTGGAGACTCCAGGTAGGTTGCAGTTCTGGAAAATGGTGACACTCATTTTATCTGTTAAAGAAAACCTGCCTACTAATTATGAACACCTGAAAATAAGAAGTTTTTCACTTCCAGCCTTAATGGACAATTATGTATCACTAATCAATGATTAAATAGAAAATTATTAGTAGTTAATAAAACTGATGAGGTTTGGAATTGGTAAAATGTGCTTAGAAAAAAATATGATCAGAATATCAACTTGCTGTCAGTGTTGTGGACTTGTTTGCCATGTTTTCCCCCTCTCTTAGTTTCTGAGTTTCCATATATGGTCACCTTCCTGTTCTTGTTTAGTTAATTGATAATTCCCTCCACCTGTTCACCTAATTATCCCATGTGTATAAATTCCTGTTTTTCCTTTGTTTTTTTGGCAATATCTTCTATTTGTATATCTTCTACATTTGTTAATTAAAGACTGTTTAAAGCTATTTAAAAAACACATTTAAAACGCAACACACAGAATACACAAGTCACTTTGTATTTTTGAACAGATCATTTATTACAATAATCTACATCCCTTTCCTTTAGCTGAAACCTCCTATCAAAGAAAAGAAAACATTTAACAATAAACATTTGTGGCATGACATTAATTTAGTCAATAACCGAGAATGTGAATGACTTCCATTATGACAATGTAACCATTGCAGTTACAAATCCCAAGATGATCTCTATACAATAAGAATACACATTAACAAAGAATGGTACTGGCAATATAGAAATAGCCATAATAAACACATTTAGCAGGTATTCAAAATAAGAATCAAAGTGCCACTAAATCTACCATTAGTAGAACTCACTGTTCATATTTTGGGTTAGGCTTGCAAATACGACCTGAACACGTTCTGTAAGGTGCACTGCCGACCTTGGTAGGGGACTGTACTGTGTGCTTTGGTGAGTCAGTAGGTGCAGATTTTGTTTGTGGGAGGTGTATTTGTGGTGAATGTGGTGTAGGGGGAGCACAGTCCTGTGTATATGTAGTGGTATTTTGAGAGTCAGTATTCTCGCGTATGAGCCGTGATGGATATGTCTCTATTGAAGAGTGTAGGACCGAGTTGTGCAGTGACTTGCTGGGCATGTTTGGGAGCTGGTTCTAACAGCTTGGAGTTAATGGGAATGGTTGACTATGTCTGGTGTGTGAATATTTTGAATTTAAAAAAAACAAAAAGCAATACATCTGTCATACAGTGCTATAGTGGCTGCGGTGTGTCACGTGACAATCATGACGCGTCGCCATGGAAACAATAAAGGAAATGTTCTAAAATAATGTTTGCCTAAAAAAAAAACTCACTCTGGGGGGGTCAAACAGAATATTTTAAACTCACCAGTGAAAGGATTAAATATGAAAAACCAGTGGGAACAGTATTATGAAATAGTGGTCCAGTTTGAAACAGCCTCAAGCACTTGTTGGAACTGAACCATACTATCCACTTCTGCTGTGGCATGTGGATCTCTGCCTTGTGCCTCTGTTGGTTGTGTGTTTGTTTCTCCAATTATTTATGAATATTGTTTATATTACTTCACAATAGATATTACAGAACAGCTGTAACAAAAAACAAAAGTTACACATGTAACTGTACACACTAATTCAGGCTTTATTAAACTGTACACCCAACCCTAAACCTAACCTTACAGTATGAAAAATACAATGTTGGTAGCATAATCTGAGAGGTAGCATTATTTGTTAAAATGTTAAACTCTCTATTGACTTGTTCTGCTTCTGCAGAGTTGACCAGTCAGTTCAGTAATTACTTTCACACTACACAATTTCTCCTCTGGTTGTTTTTGGTTCTTCTGATCAGAAAAGAAGTGGTTTGATGTTCCAGTTTCTGGATGTGGATGTAAAATTCTGTCCATTGTTGAGGGTTTTGGGTTGAGCCTTGTTTTCATCTTTATATTGTTGCCCTAGTTAAGATATATACTCAGCTTCCAGCAGCTGCCAAAGATATGTTTTCATCTGTTGGCTCACATACCCTTCCACCATGTGGCTGGAAAAATTGTTGCTTTGTACAACTGTTTACATGTCTGGCAACACGTCCAGCAATGTCACATATGTACATAGTGGGAGGATGTTTGAAACTCAACAGGGCATCCCCATGATCCTGAGCAAGACTCCTGCCACCATAATGGTGAGGCACAATTTTAATGGGTGCATCCCATGTGTAAGATTCCAACTGTGTTACAACAAATATTACTTAGTTCCTATATTTATTGAACAGCGTTGGTGAGTTTACCAAACATTTGTTGTACACTGACAAAAAATTTGCATTAAATAGATCCATTCTGTAAATAATATACATGCCATAGAACAAAACCTTACCTCCAGCTTTTTAAACAAACATTTTGGGATATACATCCTTATAAAGAAAAAAGCTCCTCAAGTGTGTTTATCATGTCTGTAATGGATACCGTGGCAGGCCCTCTAAGGAATTGCAGGCTTTAGTCAGGTCATTTGAGTCGAGTACTTGTAAAATCTGGTCCTCGTCAATGTCCTTTCCAACATTACTGGTGCTGGCCCTGTCACTCTGGCATAGCCCTTTGAAAACCTTGTTTTTGGGAAGGGTTTCGCTGCTTCTTGTATGTTGCCCTATCCATGGAGCAAAGCCAGAGTATGACAGTGTGCTGTGAAATTATTGCTGGATAGAATTTGTAAGGTTAAAATTGTCATGTATGTAATTAAAGTACTGTAAAAATAGACGGCTGATTGTAATTAGTATAATAAATTACTACATTATTACAACTAATATCAATTAATGTTAAAATTAATAATATATTTAGAATAACAATGTTGCCAAACATTCTTATAATAAGCATCTGTCAACGGGTTAATTATATAATGCTTACCATCACAGAATCCAGTGGCTATAATCTCCTTCTCCAGGCGTTCCCACCTTGCTGACACATTGATCACTGTTTCCTGTGGAGTGATATTATGTTTCTCTGGATGTTTCAAAAGATAAACTGGTAGTTGTGCAAAAAAATAAAAAAATAAATAAACAATGAGGAATAAACAATGAGCATGTTAATGCAGGATAAATTATGTTAGAAGACTTGAAATAGATTTTAGTTTAAATCTCACCTGGCAATTCAAAGGCAGTTTTCCAATTTGTGTCCACAATAACAATAGCTGTAGAAATACTTCCTGAGAGCACAGAAGTGATAAAATGCATTTTTGAGGGGGTTGTGTGGCACTGTAGTCTCAGAATGGGACAGCTGTGTGTGGCATCCGCCCAGCAGCAATGTGATTCTGCAAGAGAATAAAAAAGAAGAATGTTTGCTGTTCAGGTCTTTGTATATGCAAACAAGTCCTGCAATTTGTACACACTCACTGAAAGGGCAGTTGTAAGAAAGCAAAATACATGTAAAAAGACTCGCATGTAAAAATTGTACAGAATGTCCTACCTTTATTCTGCGAAAATATCCCGTAAACCGTTGCTTGTTTCGTTATGATAAAAGCTTTGGTTAGTTCAGGATGACAGGGCTCTGGACAGTAAGGACAGTTTGTTGCCACTGGCTCAAAATTGTGCGGAATTGGATTTTATGTCTTTGTTAAATGTAGTGAAAGTTCTTCTGGGACAACTTCTAGTTGGACAGGTGTGGAATTGAACGCCATAGCACGAATATAAAATGAGTTGGCTAACAGTTTGCAATTAAATTCATATTTTAGCTTTTCTTGTAACCCGATAAAATCAGTCCACAAGCATTCTGACATTCCTGCTTGCTGGCATTCCCATAAATCCACAAGTCATTCTTTTAGGTTTGGCTATTTAATTCAAGTCAATATAAAAGCAATTATGCTATGTCTAGCAAAGTAGTGGTACTCTACCCTCTAGTGGTATGCAAAGGAAGTTACTGCATTTTGCCTTGGTGTGACTCTCACTTTTTGCAGACACTGCAAAGGCAGAGTACAGTAACACTTATACATATTCTGTGATATTCTATGTTGGAGGAGCTCCGGCCTTTTCTCATTGCGCTGTGTGAAACAGACTGAATGATAACTCAAAACAAAAAAAACGTCCCAGGTTACATATGTAACCCTGGTTCCCCTTCAGGAACTCGAGCTGTGTCCAGAAATGCTAGGGGAATGCCTACCGCGAGATCACGCTCTGAAAACATGTAATCTGATCAATCGAAGGGTGAGACGTCAAGGCCGGGTGACGTAAGCGACCAGGAAGCTTAAAAGCCCGTGCAGCGGAACAGGATGAACTGAGTGCTCACAGGGATGACGGAAGTCTTGCAGCGTCTTGTTCCCTCAGGAGACCAGGGTTACATACAAAATGCCCACGCCATCAGACTTCCAAATCCCTGCGTAGGGTGCAGCTAGGGCAGGAGGAAAGGGAAGCCAGGAGTGGCTCGAACATCTAGGTTGTAAAACCTAACCAAGGTGAGGGGTGTGGACCATCCCGCAGCGTTGCAGATGTCCTGCATAGGGACACCTGCCAGAAGGTCCTTGGAGGCCGCCATACCGCGAGTGGAATGAGCCTTGACCCCCAGAGGCGAGGGGAGATCAGAGGACTTGTAAGCAAGAGAAATGGCATCAACAATCCACCTGCTGAGGGTCTACTTAGAGGCAGGAAGACCCCTTTTGGGGGGACCATAGCAAACTAGCAGTTGGCCCGCCCTTTGCCACAGGGCAGCTCTGTAGACGTATGCTCGCACTGGACACATACAGTTAAGCTTCTGCTAATCAGGCTCCCTGAAGGGAGGAGGACAGAATGCCTGGAGCATGACAGGTTGTGGTGCAGTGGAAGGGACCTTCGGAACATTCCCCACTCGGTGGTGAAGAAATGGCCAGTTCAGGGGCAAAGTCAAGGTAGGAAGGGGCCACCGAAAGGGCCTGCAGGTCCCCAACCCGCTTCAAGTGCTCCTATTATGCCATTTTAAAGGTTGCTAATATTGTTTTATGAGTCTCTTAACCCTTTCACGCGTACGATCACACTTTTTTTAGGTTCCAGACATTTAAATACACATAAGTCCTAGTAAAACAATGCATTTATAGTTAGCAAAATACACGCCGATGTCTATGGAAGCGGCAATAATGATCCTTACAAATGTTATCTGACAGCATGTTTTATTGATATTATATACACATTGTGTAGGTAACTATAAAGTTTACTCTGCTCTTCTCCAAGCTCACCAGAGACTTACCTTAATGTTTTTCGGGAGGAGAGGATGAATTTGCGTTTTGTAAATCCCACAGCTCAGATTCAGCGCGAACTAACATGGCGGCGCCCATCACTCGGGATAGATCAACTAACACACTCATTATAAAAGGGTTTAAACCTCCAAATACATTTACTTGCACATATTTCAGAATCGGAATATCAGATATTTCATAATACAGTGAGCACCTTTGTGAATATTAATAATAAAAAGGGAAAAATGATATAAAAGTGATACATGTGTCATACAGCGCTATTGTGGCTGCGTTGTATCACATGACAAACACGACGCGTCGCCATGGAAACAGTAAGGCTATACGTTCTAAATAACGGTCGCCTAAAAAAAAAAAACTCACCCTGGGGGCTCAGCTAGAATATTTTAAACTCACGTGTGAAAGGGTTAAAACAGGTTTACATGTATGCAAGGTCAAAAAACACTTTAGTTTTCTCCAAAAATAGATTTAATTTGACCTCATTTCTAAATGATTCGTAAACGACTTGTGCGAAGCAGTTAGAAGAATCAGTCTCTCTAAACCCTTCCTTTCCGTGAGCCCTCACTGCTGTGATTGGTCAGATGGCACAGTCCTTTATGATTACTTTACTGCGTACAGTGCATGTCGAAAAACGATACGCCCATTGCCATAACTGAATGACAGCCCTGGAGACTTGTCAATACATAAAAAAGATGGCATTGATTTTATCTTACTGATTCGAGCTGGAATCTGAAGATGAAACGGTTGAAATGGCTGATCGACAAGTTAGCACAGACTACCGTGGAAAGTGCTCACAGTTTGCTTATGTAAGCGAACCGGGCACACCTCTATGTTGTAAACTTCAACACTGTATAATGCATTAATCGGCTTTCACACCGAATGCGGAAAGTGCTGTGCTGGCCGCTGGGTTCAGTGCAGCCCTTCAGAGCGCAGCGGCAAACGTTAAACTTATTTGAACTTTGAGCGTGCTGTATGCGTTTCGGTCGACGCAGAAACAAGCCGTCGTCGCGTGACGCAAGCAACTGAAATTAATGGGTTTCATAGCGCAGCGCTTTTAACATACACCATTACATATTTTGAATGATCGCTAGAAAATAGTCTTTGTAGATTCATCTTTTGGAAGTGAATATAAAACAAATTTACTCACAGCCCAAGGTGGAGTGGGTTAACCCTGTGGAGAAGCGAGCCTGCAAGAACTCCACACCATGAAGTGAAGGAACTCTCAACACCAGGCCCTGATTTAGAAACCAAGGTTTTCTCCACATGTCTAAGGCACGTAGGCACCGCCGCTGTAGGGGCCTCATGTGCAGCAGGCCAAAAGGTATCATATTGGACGCAGCTGCCATCAGACCCAGCAGTTGTTGGAACTGCTTTACAGTGAGTGACCAGCCTTCCTTCACTCTCATGACTGTGGCAAGGATCGACTCGATCTGAGCAGGAGAAAGACGTGCCTGCATCGTGGTCGAATCCCACACCACGCCTAGATAAGTGGTCCTCTGTGATGGAGAAAGCACACTTTTAAAGTACAGTATATTTTGTTTATTTTGCTATGGGACTGAAATTGGTTCTGAAAATTATTTGTTGTAATATATTATTAAGAGCTCATATTAAAGAGCTTATGTTATAGTTAATTCATGGCCATAAACTGTATGTTTTTAAGGATGTCTCGAGAGAGGAATAATATATTACTTTAGGGTGTTCTCCTTTCTCTTTTATTCTCGCCATAATTAAAATAAAAATGTCCTGGAAAATGATTACCGAAAAAAGGGTGGGAACCCTGCCTCAGGTAGGTGGTATGGCCGTAAGCAAGGGTTTCTGCAAAGAGTGGCCTATTTAAAGGTCAGCCAGTGTATCAGATCAGCAGTGAAGAAAAGGCAAAAGCTCACAGCACCTGGCATTCCCAGGCAGTCTCCCATCCAAGTGCTAACCAGGGCCGATCCTGCTTAGCTTCCAAGATTAGACGAGATCAGGTGCACTCAGGGTGGTTTGGCCATAGGCAAGGACTGCTGCAAAGAGTGGGCTATTTAAAGGTCAGCCAGTGTATCATTTCAGTAGTGAAGAAAAGGCAAAAGCTCAAAGCACCTGGCATTCCCAGGCGGTCTCCCATCCAAGTACTAGTCAGGCCCGACCCTGCTTAGCTTCTGAGATCAGACGAGATCGGGTGTGCTTGTTTTTTATTGTAGAAATTTCACCATACAATTTTTCAAACATGTTTTTCCACATTAAAAGAGTTGTTGTCTTAAAAACATACATTTACACAACAGAGTAGATTACAATATCATCAATATAGCAAGAAATAAAATCCCAATAAAAAACTAAATATTTCAGTGAAATTCCAATCAATAAAAAAAAAAAAAACACACAATACAATTTCTAAGGTACAATCTTTCTAAGAGTCTTTCAGTTTTGTAAAAATGGCATTTCCAAACCAGAGTCCTTTAAAACCTTACAGACATCCTGTGTAAAAACACTGTATAAAACTCTAATTTTCTCTTCTTGTTTAAAATAATAAAAAAGGCATTGTATATACTTTTTAAATTCCATTGTAAACACATGCCACACATCCATTAAAATATTCTCTCTTTGCCACCACCCTTCTTTCCCATATTGCACTCTTGATCAACATCAGAAGTAACTTTAAAGTTTTTTTGTTTTTAAATTGCTTATCCAGACCCAGTTTCACCACCTTTTTCCATTCAAAATATATTTATTGTCCTCCCCTATCAAACTTAAGATCATACTTTCTGTTGCGATTTAGCTCCTTGGTCACAGGAAATAACTTTCTTAAAGTACTGTTGCATTAGAGCATGTAGCTTGAATCGGAATCGTAAAGGGACATTAAATTGCAAGGCAGAATCAGATTCAAAACTCATGTAATTTGTGCACAAGAGTTTATTAACGAAGGACTAACACATAACTAATCTAAACAAACAAACAAACAAACATGAAATCATTCATACATGGGGGAAGGGTCAGTGAGAAGCAGTTAGAGAGACCAGAGAATGTAGCTATGAAAAGAGTCAGTTAACCACCTGAGTGAAACCATCAGTGCTGTCTACAGCTTATACTAAACCTCTGTTTTGTTTAGTTAAATGTACGATACTTGCATTGCCTTGGTCGTTGAACAAGTGTCCAAATGCAGTCTTGGGTGAACGCCTTGATGGTTTGGAGCAGTGGTGGTTTTGGAATCGCAATCACGTTCTTCCGGGTCTGAAGAGTGATGAATCCAAAGATGTTCTGACTCGATGGTGACTGGGAGTTTCTTCCCACGTGAAAATTGAAGAAGAACCAAGACCTCACCTTTCACCTTTGGAGGGAAAGTTTACAACTCTTTGTCCGTGAGCGTGGTATTTTGCATATGTAATTCGATTGGGTGTTGATGCAAAATTAGTAAGGTTTCTTAAAACACTAATATGTTGCATAGGTATCAACATCTAATTTACACCATCTTTTAGATCATCAAAATACGAATTCAAAGAAACCAAACATGACATAGGTGGGTAAATGACTAGTCATCTATCATAAAGCATGCATAAAACAGTAGAAAGACAAATACAACAGACAAAAATTAAAATACAATGCAGTAATACTGTACACAATGACCTGGGCTATGTGTGATAGGAAGGTCAAAGAAAGATTTGTCTGTGAATGAATAGGAAAGAGCCCATTTCTATAGGCATTGTGTCTTTCCTATGGGGAAATGTAGTGTGCTCTGTTTGCATTCCTTGAAGCAATAAAACCTCTTATCAGATAGTTGTCCTGGCAACTGAGCCCTTTTGGGGTGTTAGTTGCTTTGGGGGGGGTTGTCTCCAGAGCTCCAGCATGTAGCTGGCCCTTTTGGGTTTAAATACTATTTGTTAAATGTAACAAATAACTGTATGTCTGATTGGTCCAGATGCTACATTTCGCATTTCCTATTAAAATCTTCCAATTCTTTGCAAAATAAAAACAAGTGTAAAAATCCTTCATCATCGTTACAAACTTTACAAATAGCATTTTGTTCCATTCCAATTTTGTTTAAAATAATATCTGTAAAAATCACTTTGTGTCTTTATAACGTATTCCAAGTTTTCCAATTTTGTCTGTACACATTTCCCATTCATGTTCCCCCAAATGCGGTCTTCTTTTTTTTTTTTTTTTCCTTTTTTAATGCATGCTTTATTTAAACATATCAACACAAACAGATAGAACAATGACCACAGATACAAGGAGGGGCAACACAATGCTTGATGGAACTACAGTTTTTATTTTCCAAAACAGACGTCAGCTGGAAGACTATGTAGAGGAGTTCATCAACTTCTCTGTCGCTCCGGATCTCCGTCTCGGTCACCTGAGCCTTGGACTCTGCCTTGGCCTCCGGATCCTCTGTGTTGCCTGGACTTGTCGACTCTCCATCTCCGCCTCCACAATTTAGAGAAAAATATAACAAAAAAAAAAAAATAATAATAATTTAGAAATCATTAAAACATTTAAAAACTAAAACCTTCCCTTTCTAAGTTAAGGTTCTCATTTTCCAAAAAGTCAATCTTCTTTCAATCTTTCCTAAAGCTTCCTCCCACATAGTTCCCCTTCAGTCGTACTCTATGACGTTACGTCATAACTAACTTATTTGGGGTCTTACTTGGGAGCCCAATCACCTCTGAGCTAAATGGAAAAGGCCAATTAAAATTGGCGAGTGGAATTTGTATGTTAAGCCACTCCTCCGTACATGCGGGTATATAAGATAGCGGAGTGCAGCCACTCATTCAGATTTCTGCTTCATAGCTTCGCCTCAAAAGCATTTTGCAGATTTCGTCATTGGACTCTTCTGTTGTGTAGCCGGCTGCACCTTTCTGCTGCCGGTAACTTTGCACTGCAGCAAAGACCTCCTGAGTGCACGCTTCTGCTACGGTCCTTCCCTGGGCAAACCAGCGCTAAAAGAGCAATTTACCGAATGAAGCACGGTCGTCGAGAGCATTTTTCCGGATGTCTTTCCGACCGTGTGCTTCCGGATGCGGTAGCTTCCTGACTTCTAACGACGGTCACGATTGCCTGTTAAAGTGTTTAGATAATACCAGATTGAAAAACGAGGCATTTATACCTAAAAGTGCCAACACGGGTCAAATTTACCCATATATAAATAAATATATACACACACACGCATTCTTGCATTTGTGGTTTACGGGGCCTCTCCATAGGCGTAATGGTTTTTATACTATACAAACCCTATTTACTATCTCCCTACACCTACCCTACACCTAAACCTAGCCCTCACAGGAGACTCTGCACACTTTTTGAATTTCATAAAACGCTGTTTAGTATGTTTTTTTAAGCCTTTTGTTTTACAGGGACACAGGAAGTGTCCTCATAAATCATAAACCATGTTTACGTTGTAGTACCCATGTCATTATACACATTTGTGTCCTCATAAACCACAAATGCCATATATATATATATATATATATATATATATATATATATATATATATATATATATATATATATATATATATATATACACATATACATATATACATATATACACATATACATATATACATATATACATACATACCATGAGTGATGGAGAGTCTGATGGTAAGTCATGCGTCCTGGGTTGGCTCAGCATCTGACAGCGATCTCATATTTACAGGTGCATCTCAAAAAATTAGAATATCATGGAAAAAGTTCATTTTTTATTGTAACTTATTTAAAAAAAAAAATGAAACTTTCATAGATTCTAGATTAATTACATGTAAAGTAAAACTTTTCAAAAGTTTTAATTTTGATGATTAGAGCGTACAGCTTATATAAGTAAAAAACCCAGTATCTCAAAATATTAGAATATTTACATTTGAGTTTCATTAAATGTCCATCCCTACAGTATAAATTGTATCTCTTGTTCTTTGAAACCACACTAATAGGGAAGACTGCTGACATGGCAATGGTCCAGAAGACAATCCTTGACACCCTCCACAAAGAGAGTAAGTCACATTAGGTCATTACTAATAGAGGGTTGGCTGTTTACAGAGTGCTTTATCAAAGCATATTAAATGCAAAGTTGACTGGAAGGAAGAAATTGAGTAGGCAAAGGTGCACAAGCAAAAGGGATAACTGCAAGCTTGAGAATACTGCCAAGTAAAGCTGACTCAAACACTTGGGAGAGCTTCACAAGGAGTGGAATGAAGCTGGAGTCAGAGCATCAAGAGTCACCACACTCGGACGTCTTCAGGAAAAGGTCTACCAAGCCACTTTTGAAACAGAAAGAACGTCAGAATCATCTTACCTGGGCTAAGGAGAAAAAGAATTGGACTGTTGCTCAGAGGTCAGGTTTCAGGGTGGTGTAGCCATAAGCGATGGCTGCTGCAAAGAGTGGGCTATTTAAAAGTTCAGCAAAATGTTCATTTTTTACTCCTCTGCTGTGGGTGCATGTACATTCATTTAAAAACAAAAACTTTCTCCCTTGTCTGATTTTAATTGCATTACACATTTCTTTTGCTTCAAAATCAACATCTTGACTTAGAATTAGAATAGCCACTCCCCTTCTCATTCTTCCATCTCCATTGTTCTTAAATATCTCTCCTTTCTCTTTTTAAAATCTTCCATTACCTCATTCTTCCAAATCGTTTTTTGCAATAAAATAATCTCTTAATTTTTACATAATTATTTTACCACATTCAATTTCTCTTTATTGATCAACCCTCTTGCATTTAAAACATACAACTCTTATAGTCATCAAAAGAAATAATAAATAAATTTAAAATCAACATCCTTCTCAAATGTCACCTTCTTCCTCCAAATCTCTCAGCACTTCAAAGCTATTCCTCTGTTTTTTTCCTAGGTAGATCAAGATCAAGATGGGCCGTATGCGAGGGCTGCCGCAAAAAGTGGGCTATTTAAAACTCAGCCAGTAGTGTAGAAAAGCCAAAAGCTTACAGCACCTGATATTCCCGGGCAGTCTCCCATTCAATTACTAACCAGGCCTGAACCTGCTAAGCTTCCGAGATCGGGCGCGCTCAGGGTGGTATGGCCGTAAACAAGGGCAGCCGCAGAGTGTGGGCTATTTAAAGGTCAGCCCCCCTGAAGGCCAGCGTATTATATCAGTAGTGAAGAAAAGCCAAAAGGTCTTCCATCCAAGTATTAACTTTTTTCCACAAAAGCATCTTTTTAACCCATTCATAACAAATAAAAGCCAAGAAACTAAAATCAACAAAATTCATCTCCTCCTGGTATGTAAAAGTACTTTGGTTGTAAAATACATGACATCCTTCGTAAAAAGTTATAAAAATCCTCCATCTGATGTAAAATAACTGTACAGCATTTGGACAATCTTCGACCATCCACTAAAAAAACAACCAAAGGTTTCAAATAGAATCTATTTTTGGCTACATTCCTTTTCCATATTGCATTTTTTTTTTTTTTTTGCCAAAATTACAAACAAATTAAGGAGTTTCTTGTTTGATTTATTTTCTGCCATTCCCAACATAAACATCCTATTCCAGTTAAAATCCCACTTGTTCTCTCT
Source organism: Cirrhinus mrigala (assembly GCA_036247105.1). Taxonomy (NCBI): domain Eukaryota; kingdom Metazoa; phylum Chordata; class Actinopteri; order Cypriniformes; family Cyprinidae; genus Cirrhinus; species Cirrhinus mrigala. The sequence continues at coordinate 387,676 of JAMKFB010000227.1, forward strand.
ATCTTTGATTATTTTCTTAAATTCATTAAAAAATGGGTTAAACTTTTCACAGAATAAAAACAAAATGTAAAATTCCTTCATCTTTCTTTTTACAAAATCTGCATTTGGCATTCCTTTCTTTCTGCATAGCACACAATCTCATTTCTGTAAAAAAAAAATAAATAAAAAACATAAAAAAATAAAATAAAATAAAAAATAAAATGACATTTTGTCTAATAAAATAAATCAAAACATTCTAAATCTGCATCCAACCATTTTCATGTCAAATCCCTCCAGATATCTTTCTCTTCAATTTCGTTAAAATGCCTCATCCATAATTGAATGGCAAAAGGTTTTTTAAAAACTCCATTCATAAAAAAAAAACCCATAGAACATTTTAACAGTACACACGCTCATGTATCTTCATTTTTTCATTTAAAAACAGTTGATTTAAAATCCTTTCCCTCCGCTCTGGATTAAAATCTACCTCTGTTAAAAAAAAGCCTCCAAGCATTTAGAACCTCTTTATAAAACTGTGGGATCCCTTCTGTCATCCAATTTTTCAGCTTCATCCATAAAATGTCCTCCCCTAAATTAAAATTCCCACATTTGGTGAAATAAAAACCCATCAATTTCTTCCCCTCTGCTTTGTTTGTCATCCAAATATTTTTTACCACCTACCCTCATGCTTTTCATTTTTTGCTCTACGTCCACCAAACCCATCTCTGCCTCCTCTGGTTTCCCTATCAATGTAAAATATGCAATTCTTGGAGGCTTTCCCATGAAAATTCTAAAACCCTTTTCTTTATTCTCCTAAAAATGCAGTCTGGCAATGGCATCACATGTAAATTGTACCACATTTTAGGTTTTTAACATATTTACAATTAAAAATTTCCCTTTCAAACTTAAAAACGTGTTACTCCAAAAAATAAGTCTTCTTTTTGTCCCTCCCAGTCTCTTCCCACATAGTGTCAATAGCCTCCTTTTTGTTCTGTGCTAATATCGCTCATAAAATCTTAATTTCTTGCACCTCCTTAAACTTCAAAAAAACCTCCGCCCTTCCAAACTTAATGTATACGGTTTTATCTTTTGTTTATTTTTGCACCTGAACCCTCATAATAAAATTCAGTTTTCTCCATCACTTTCTTAACACTTTCTATATTTTTAACCACAATTGTCATGTCGTCAGCATATTGAAATGTTCATTAACTCTTTTTCCCTCTTCCATTTTTTTATTCCTTTTACTCTTTTTTTTTTTTTTTTTCTCTATTTATTAAAAGCCCTAAAAGTTCTGCCACTTCAGCCGACAACGGACACCCTTGTCTTACGGACCTTAAAACTTTAAAAGGTTGAGTTAAAAAACCATTGCATTTAACTTTTGTTAAAATATCTCTGTATACAATTGAAATCCATTTAATAATATTATCCCCCAAACCAAATTCTTTTAAAACCGCAGATAAAAAATAAATTGTAATGGGTCTAAAATTCTTCAGCTTAGTTTTGTCTCATCTTTTCTTGTATATTATTTTCATTAATCCTAGCCCCATTCTTGGGTTTACCCTTTCTTTTTAAAAAAAATCTTCATAAATTTCATTTAAAAATCACACTTACTTTTTCTTTAAAAATTTGGTAAAACTCACTTCCGATACCATTTATTCCAGGGCTTTTATTCACTCTTAATTGACTTAAGGCTTGTATAATCTCTTCTATTGTTATTTCCCTTTCACAATCCTATTTATCCACCTCACCATCTTTCCTAGTTATTTGTTGTAATAAAATCTTCCGTTTTTCCTCATCTCCTCTCTCTGACCTAAAAAGTTCCTCATAAAATGTTTTCTCTTCTTTTGAAATCCCCCCCTGTATCTGAAACCACCTGCCCATCGCTACCTTTAAGTTCCTTAATTATTTCCGCTTTCCCCCTGCTTTTCTCAAGATTAAAAAAGAATCCGTTACATTTTTTTCTCCTTCCACCATGTATTTTGCTTTGCTTCTTAACATCGCTCCCTTATATTTCTCCTCTTCTGTTTTTCCCAATGTATCTTCTAATTCAATTACTTTTTGCACATGAACATTTTTATTTTACTTCTCTTTTAGCCTTCTTATTTCTTTCTCCTTAGTTCTTTTGACCTTTTGTAACAAATTACAGTAGTTTACTGAATATTTCTTTCTCACATACTTTGTTTTCCCACCATTGCCTTTTGTCTTCCCTAAATATCAGGTCTTTTTTTCCTCATCTAATATATTTTCAATCTCTTTTTAAAAATGTTTATTCTTTAAAACTTCAGTGTTTAAAATCCACACCCCAGGTCCCTTCATTTCTCTTTTAAAATCGAACCATTTTGTGATCGCTCAAGGTCGTTTCTTCATAAAATATTCCATCAATAAACCCTCCTGCTTAAAACCCCTGTGGACTGTTTTGTTGGTTTTTCCCTCCTGTGTCCTTATTTGTTCTTTCCTGTTCCGTTTCTTATGTCATCATTTGTTAATCACGTACACCTGTCTGTGTCTCATTAGCGTTTCTATACAAGTTTTATTCAGTTCCTTGTGTTTGGTCCGTTCTTATGTTGTCGCTAATGTCTTATTGTGTGTGTTTTCCCTGCTGTTTATGCTTGTTCCTTTTTCCCTATTTGGATTATTTATATTAAAGCACGTTTGCGTTATTTCCTCATCCCTACGGCTCCTTACTACACACCACTCGTGACAAAAACATTCCAGATTTCTGGTATTTAAAAAAATAATCTATTCTGGTTTGGCAATTCCTCCTTTTTCCCCCCATTTCTTTCCCTCCACACAATATTTTTCTTTTCTCCCTCCATCCGATTTAAAAACCATCCCATGTGCCATATCCATTTTGTTAAAAACTGTATTAAAATCCCCTGCGATCACCACCTTCCCCCATTTTTCAATTACATCAGCTAAAACATTAAAATTGTTTTTTTCTTTTTGTTCATTAGGAGCATGCACGTTAACTAAAATAAATTTGTCTTCTATCTCCATTTTCAATGCCATACATTTTCCTTTATTATTATTATACAGCTGTTTTGTCTTGACGTTTCTGTCTTTTTTTTTTTTTTTTTTTTATTTAAACTGCCACTTCTCCCATTTTTTTTCAGCTTGGTTATTAAAAAGTATTTCACCTTCCCATCTTTTTTTAAAAGCACTGCTCCCTAAATGTATATAAACTACAATGTATCACTGCCTTAGTTAGACTTTTGATGACTGCAGTGCCACACAGCGCGTTCTCAATAAAGAACTCTGCTGAAGATTAGACTACCAAGTATTCTACAAGTCTATCACCACCTCAGAGAAACATTGCTATTAATTTGTAATTGATAAAATAGGCTAATTGACTAACTATTGTCACACGAGCTTTATGGGAATGTTCTCAATTATGCAATTAAGTTAGAACATATAAAAGCATGTGCAAATTTATACAACCCTTCGTCTATGGCAATGACAGCGTTGGCCTTATTAGAGGACTTTGCCAATGGCAGAATCTGAAGAGAACGAGTTTTTAGGGACCAAAGTGATTTTCTGGACCACGAAGATGATATGATACAGTTGACCAGCCAAACATTAAAAGCACAATTTGCAGCGATAGCTGGTTTTCCTAATGTAATCAGAGCAATCGACTGCACACACTTTGCTATAAAGGTGCCATCTGAAGAAGAATTTGCATATGTGAATCTGAAACATTTCCATTCAATAAATGTGCAAATAATATAATATGTGATGCACAAATGCACCTAACAAATATTGTGGCAAGGAAAAACATGATTCATACATCTTTACAAACAGTATTGGGATGAGACTCCAAGTTGGCAGGGTGCGCGATGGGTAGCTTCTTGGTGAGTGACACAATTAATGTTATGGTTCTATCTAAAAGATTTTTATTTATTTATTTATTTATTTGTGCATGTAATTATTGAACTTCACATCAGGAGATTGCGGTTATGCACTGAAGACATGGCAGTTAACTCCCCTCACCAACCCACAAACTGACTTAGTGCGAGAATGGGCATCATTATATCTGCGCTCTCGGTCAGTTTGCAGTTTGCAGAATGGGCGATTGGGCAGCTGAAATGTCAGTGGTGCTGCCTTGATAGGACAGGGGGGATGCTGCTATACCGCCCTAACAAGGTGTGTCGCATCGTGTTGGCCTGTGGTGTGCTGCACAATGTCACACACAGGCACGGCATACCACTAGGTGAGGTAGTGGCACCGGCGCCAGATGACCCCGACCCAGAACCAGTGTATGTGCTGCCCAACCAACAAGCCATTCAGGCCAGTCAATGTGTGATTGCGGCAATATAAATAAAATATAAATGGTAATCAGAGACAAAGTTTGACCAATTCCTTTAAGGAGTGGCTTATGTCTCTGAGTGACACTTTGTCAGTGCGCAGCAGTTCTCCGCTTAACTTCCACCTTTATATCTATATATCTATATCTATATGTTTTTTAAGTTCATTTACAGTGCGAGTTCCAGATCCCACCGCGTGACAGCGTCCGCCAAACCCTCCCACTCATTTCTTTTTCTTTTGTTATTAATTCCGGAGGACAAAGTTCCAAATAAAATATTCTTTCTAGTTTCTACCTTAGATAGTAGCACCTCCAATTCACTTTAGGTAAAGTTTCGCTTCTTGCTGCTTGCTTTTGGCAAAGTGGACTCATTACCATATTAAAATTTTTTGGGGGAGGAGACCAGTTGGGGTTTTGTGCTCATGCATGTGCGCTCAATTTCACGTTAATTGGGATGTACAAAGACAATATGCATGGGATCCTGTGTACGCAGAGTTTCATACATCTGATTTTTTTGTGCGTACACAGAATTACAGAATTGTCCGTACGCTATGTTTTAGTATGAATTCAACGCAAGTCTTTGTACATGAGGCCCCAGGTCCAACCCCGCTTAGCTTCCGAGATTGGGGGTGCTCAGGGTGGTATGGCCGTAAGCGAGGGCTGCTGCATAGAGTTTCACATATTCATATGTCATATCCTTTACTTGTCTTACTCCCGCTTTCATGTACAGTCCATTATAAAACATTTTCCCTTTCATCCGTATCTTTGGATTCAAAAATATCGGCTTATAGTGTTGTCACAATATCAAAATTTTGACTTTGATACGATACCTGACTAAGATATCACGATACTACTACTGAACCGATACTACAAAAAAAAACAAAAACAAAAAAAAAAAAACACAACAACAACAACAACAACAACATAGAACAACAGAAAAAGTAATTGAATAATACATTATCCAAATGGAGACCATAGTTATTTTATCTATTAAAACAAAGCATTTCATCTCCCCCTTTAAAAAATAAATAAATAAATGAATATATAAATAAAATAAAATAATATTAAATCACATGCCAGTGCCACTATACAGGATTATGATGAACAACTACCAAGCCTGTAGAGTTATTTGCTATATTGGTAAGTTAGCTTAAAGGATATAGCCAACTCTTATTTCATGATACAGTCATTTTATTTCACAACAAAATTTATATCATAACAGTCATTTTTTATTTTATCTTCGTTATTAATAATGAGAACCCAGATGCAAGTGACAAACTAAAGGACAACTACAATAAAACAAAGTAACAAATAAAATAAAGAGGGCCCAATGAAATTTTTATTTTTTCTCAAATTCCATTTGAATTTTTCTAGCCTCTATTTTAATGGTTACATAAAGTATTTATCAAAAAGCATGTCTAATTAATTGAAATCATGAAACTTGCAGAATTTAACAGCAATTTATTATTATTTTTTGTAATTACATGTTTTTAAGGCCCTATGAAATACGTTTTATTTTTCTCATTCAGTTTTGTTTGTGAATCTCTGTTTTCCATTAATTTTCTGGATTCTATTTTAATCGTTTCATTATGTTTTAATAAATCAAAAGCATGTCTAATGAATTTATAAAGGATAATTAGATTTGATAAAGAATTAATTAATTATAGGATATTTATTTATTTATTTATTATTTACAATTTTCTGGTAAATAAATTCTGGTAAATATTGCTTAAACATTTGTTCTAATAATATTTTTATTATTATTAATAGTAATATCTTTACATTAAGTAATATATTAATATATTTCTGACTGTCAAGTTAAACTGAACTTTTATTTTGATGGGTTGCTGGGAAGACCTTTAGTGTCTTCATTATATGATGAGCGGTTCTAGAGATTGTTCATGTGTTCATGTACTCATATAATGAGGCAGCAAAGGCTGAAAACACCATGAGTGTCTTGCGTATGTGTGTAGTAAACAAAACAGCGTCTGCACCATTCACTAACACGGACAGGCAGAAATACAAATCTTATTAAAATGCATTCTTAAGTTACCGGTACTAGTAAAATGCAGAATCATACAGTTTTTAAAAGCAGAGTATCATGATACTTTAAGTACTGGCATATCGTGCAACACTAGCTGCTTATGTATTTGATTTATTTTTTTTACACTCATATCCCACATCCACCAAGAACTCAGCCCATGCACTAAATACTTCTTGATAAAATAAAGGTATGTTTTCAATCATTGGCTTCTTTAAAGCCATAAATACACCTTCTCCACACCCACTATTTTTATCCATAAAATCTCTCATAAAACTTTTCCTGTCAGGGTTTTAGACTTTGTTTCTGTGCTTTTGCCCCAGCCGTAGTTCCTGTTTCTTTATATGGTTATGCTTCCTGTTCTTGTTTAATTAATTAGATTCCCTATACCTGTGTTGTATTAATTATCCTCGTTTACTCCCTATTACCTAAGCCCTGAGTTTCCCTGTGTCTGGTGTCCAACGTTATAGAGGAAGTCTGGAGTTGTGACATTAAGGGCACAATGACTCCGTTCCCTCCATCAGGGAACGAGGGTTACCATACGTAACCGAGACGTTCCCTATCTGTCGTTCACTCCAACGTTGTGTCGAGTGTACCACACTAGGGGTCCCTATATTAAACACTACAGCTCAGACTGTATCACGAGTGATCGGGGCGCAGATAATAACAAGCCAACGTGTTAAAATGAATGCAGCTCACCTCTTTGTCACCTTCCAACGTTTAAGAACTTGACCTGTCACAGGCAGGGTCCTGCAGCCAGGCTTTCCTCAGTGGAGCGGCTGAGCATCTTGAGAACGTTGGGACAGTGGCTGTTCCCCCGTCTAAGGGGAAACACGGCATCTCAGGGAATATAGGTGGGAATTACACACATGGGGCCACATGAGGAGCCGCTACATGTGGAGCACTAACCCAAACAAGAGTTTGCAAAAGGCAGCTTATCTTGTATTGGATTCTTATAGCAAGTTCCTCTGCCGAACTTAGGTACGTAAAAGTGCTAGAGTGATGGAAAAGTTGTTTTGGGTTCACGTAAGGAAACTTACTGAACTGTAAAAGCGTAATCACCATAAGGGGAAGCACTATAGCAAGCTATACACCATACCAGTCTCCTGAGTCAAAGAACTTGCGTTCAAGACACTGGCTCCATTCGTAGGTTATAAAAACTGGCGAACCTGCAGCTCTGCAGAGGCAGTGACTCCCCTGGTCGAGTGGGCTCTCACTCCCAGCGGTGATAGGCCATACGGATCACATCCACAAGCCAGTGGGAGATCTTTTGTTTGGAGACAGCTTTCCCGTTCTGCCGTCCTCCAAAGCAGACAAAGAGCTGTTCATAACGTCTGAAAACCTGAATATGTTCAATATAAATGCGCAGGGCATGGACTGGGCATAAAAAGGATAGTTTGGGGTCACCTTCCTGGGAAGGGATAGCTTGCAAGGTTACCACCTGATCTTTGAAGGGAGTGGTGGGTATTTTTGGCACGTATCCAGGCCAGGGTCTCAGGACAATGTGAGAGTCTGCCGGCCCGAATTCTAGGCACGAATCATTAACGGCAAGGGCTTGAAGATCTCCCATTCTTTTAACAAAAGTGAGCACAGTCAGGAAGGCACTGAGATCAACTGACTGGAGAGGCTTGAATGGATCTTGCTGTAAGGCCTGAAGCACCACTTTGAGATCCCACGAGCGGATGAGATGCAGCCTGGGAGGGTTCAACCTCCGGGCACCTCTGAGGAATCTAATAACTAAATCGTGCTTCCCCACCGATCTGCCTTCAGCCAAGTCATGATTGGATGATACAGCTGCCACATGAACTTTGAGTGTTGAGGCAGACAGGTGCCTATCCAGGCCTCCTTGGAGGAAGGATAGCACAGATTCAACGCCGCATCTCCATGGGTCCTTTCCTTGGGCAGAAGACCAATTCACAAAAATGGGAATTTTAGGTCGTACAGCTGCCTAGTGGAGGGGGCTCTGGCCTTTAGAAGGGTGTTTACCACCACAGGTGGGAGGTCTCTGAAGTCCTCCTGGTCGTGTCCAGGGACCATAGATGGAGGTTCCAGAGATCTGGGCGTGGGGGCCAGATTGTGCCCTTCTCCTGAGAAAGGAGATCCCTCCTCAGAGGAATGCACCAGGGAGGGATTGATGAGAAAACCAGGTTCTGTTGAGCCAGAACGGGGCTACCAAAAGAATCTGTTTTTGTCCTCCCTGAATTTGCATAGCATCTGTGCAATGAGGCTACAGTGCATCTGTACCAAGGGGGGCCTCGCCAGACCATACCACAACAGGCAATGAGTGGATTCTGGTGAGGCAAAGAGATCTACTTGTGCCTGGCCGAACCAGCTCCAAATCAGCTGAACCGTCCGAGGGTGGAGCCCTAGCCTTAAAGTGAAACTTGTCGTGAGAGAGAATCGGCCACATGATGTGAGTGGCATGCAGAGACTTCAGTCTGTGCTGGCTCCAGAGTAGGAGATGGCAGGCCAGTTGTGACATGCAAAGGGAGCTTACACCGGCCTGGTCGTTGATGTACACCACACTTGCTGTGTTGTCTGTGTGGATCAACACATTCTTACCCTGAATCAAGGGTCGGAACCTCTTCAGGAATGCTATTACAATTATATTCATCACAATATAGAAACTAACATAAAAATAAATAAATAAATAAATAAATAAATAAATAAATAAATAATAATAATAATAATTTAGCCAAGACAAACTACACTGAAGTCAAAACACCAAATACAACATCCAGAGGGGATAAAAAGTGATACAGAATATAAAAATAAATAAATAAATAATAATCAACAACTGGGTAGTTCTTTTAAATTTTTAAAATATGGTAAAATGGGTTCCCAATTAGTGTAAAACCTGTCCACAGATCCCTTTAGTGTAAATTTGATCTTTTCTAATTTTAAAAAGAACATCACATCCTCCAACCAAGCTCTCACAGATGGAGGGATAGGGGATTTCCAGCTCAACAGAATTCTTCTGCGGGCCCATAAAGAAGTGTAGGCAATAATGCCCCTCTGAGTTGCTGTTGAAGGTATGGTGTCAACGGGAGTTCCAAAAATGGCTATTAACGAACAGGGCCTCAGTGTCAACCCCAAAGCCTTACTGATAGTCTTAAAAACCAATGGCCAGTAGTTGTCTAAAGAAGGGCAAGACCAAAACATATGAAGTCAAATTTGCTGGAGAAAAAGAGCATCTATCACAGGCTGCATCTAACCCAGGGTATATTCCAGCCAACTGTGCCTTGCTCAAATGCACCCTGTGTAACACTTTGAATTGTATGAGCCCCAATCTAACAGAGGATGAAGATGATTGGGCACATTTTTAAGTGAATCCAAAATAATATCTTTTGAATATTTGATGCCCAGTAATAGTAAGTAAAACTTGGGAGGCCTAAACCACCTACATCACGACTCCTCTGAAGAGTATGTTTACTTACCCTGGGAATCTTATTGTTCCAAATGAAAGAGGATATAGATTGGTTGATAAATGGAAAAAAACATTTAGGCAAAAAAACGGTAAGGACTGGAACAAATAAAGGAACTTGGGAAGAGTTGTCATTTTCACTGAATGTATTCTTCCGGCTAAAGTAAGGGGAAGACTACGCCACCTCTCCAACTCAGCTCTCGTTTCCTTTAACTGAACTTCATAGTTGGCTTCAAACAAATTAGAAAAGGAGCATGTTAGATTTATTCCAAGATATTTAAAGCCATTTGGAGAAAAACGAAAGGTTAATGACTCTTGTTGAATTTGCAAGGCCAAGTTATTAATGGGAAAACATTCACTTTTTTGAAGATTTCATTTATATCCTGAAAAGGTACCAAATCGTTCCAATATTGATATAATTAAAGGGCAACTAGATATGGGGTCACTGATGTAAAGTAAAAGGTCATCAACATATAAGGACACACAACGTTCAATACCCCCTCTTTTAATTCCTTTATACAAATTGGTTGTTTTTAAAGCTATCGAAAGCGGCTCAATCACAAGAGCAAAAAGAAGAGGGGACATTGGACACCCCTGACAAGCCCCTCTTGTTAATGGAAAAAAGTCAGATCGAGAATAATTAGTCCGGATGGATGCCGAAGGGGACTGATATAATAATTTAACCCAAGAAACAAAAACACTACCAAAACCAAACTTCTTTAAGACTGCAAACAAATATGGCCATTCAGTGCGATCAAACGCCTTCTCCGCCTCCAGGGAGATAACTACTTCTGGGTGCAGAGAAGGATCTGGAGAATAAAGTATGTTAGAAAGTTTACGAATATTAGAGAAAGACTGATCATTTTTAATAAATCCCATTTGGTCTTCAGAGATTATTGAGGGGAGGGCATATTCTAAGTGGAATGCTAACACTTTAGTTACAATTTTAACATCAGTGTTTAAAAGAGATGTAGGACGATATGATGCACACGGAGTCGCGTCCTTATCCTTTTTGAGAAGAAGTGAAATGGATGCTTGCGAAAAAGTTGGAGGCAGGGAGCCTGCTTGCAAAGATTCTTTAAATACTTCAAAAAGAATTGGCACTAGTTTCCCCTTAAATTTCAATCAGATAGCCATCAAGGCCAGGGGATTTACCACTCTTCATTGCTGTAATGGGCCTACTAATTTCTTCAATATCAAGGTCATGTTCTAAATCTTCCATCTTATCTGACTGTAAAGTAGGAATATCTAAGTTATTTAAGAAATTTTCCATATCCATTGAATCTGAAGGGAATTCAGAGGTATATAATGAAGAATAAAAAGTTTTGAAAATATTATTAATTTCTTTTGGGTTATTAACTAAAGTTTGATTAGAGTTAGAAATAATACGGGAGGCAGTTTGGCATTTCAACTGGTGAGCTAAAAGCCGACTTGATTTGTCACCGTACTCATAGTAGAGGCCACGCTGCTTGGGTAGTGGATAATAAGTTAAACTTTGTCTGCAAGTTTTTTTTTTTACATAATTCAGCTGTAGGCAATACAGAATATTGTCTGTCCAGATCTAAAATGGATTGTGAGAGTGTTTGCAGTTTCTTCTTATGTTCTTTATTAATATAAGATGTACACAATATTATTTGACCCCTCAAGTAAGCCTTTAAAGTCTCCCAGAGTAATGAGTAAGACACAGTGTCTTACTTTTATTTGACTCCAGAAAATTATCTATATTGGTCGGAACAAAATTACAGAATTTATCATTAGATAGCAATAATGGATTAAATGTGCAGAGTGGTCATTCCCTGATATTCAAAGGGAAAAACATGTCCAGCACCACAGGTGCATGATCTGACACAACTATGGCTGAGTAGTCAACTTTCTTAACCATTGATATAAACAGACTGTCTATAAAAAAATAGTCTAACCCTGAAAAGGAATGATGAACATGGGAATAAAAAGAAAACTGCCTAGTCAAGTGTTATTACTCTTAAACCCATTGATTCTGGTACCTCCCTTTTCTCTTCCATTCTCCTAAATAGCTTCATCAATATCGGTGCTAAAATCTCTATGAATGTCCTATAAAACTCATGCATTAAACCATCTGATCCTGGACTTTTATCTGGCTCTGTTTGTTTTATTGCTGCTTTTATTTCTTTGATACATATGTTTCCTTCACACATATTTCTTTCTACATCGGTTAAGCTGGCACTTACAGTGTTTAAAACTTCATCCACACATTCTTGTTTTACATTTTATTTTTTAAAAAGATTCTTATAAAATGATTTTACTAATTCTATTATCTCTACATTACCTTTTTCCCGTCTTCATTTTCCAACTCTGTAATATAAATCTTTTTCTGCGTTTTTTTTGTTTTTTTTTTTGTTTTTTTTTCTTCTCTCAAGAATTCAGAAAGTACTTTCTGCACCTTTCCCCCTCCACTGCATACTGTGGTCTACTCCTAACTATTGCACCCTCACACTTTTCCTTTTCATACTTCTCCATTTCTGCTTTTATCTGAAAAAAAAAAGTGTTCTTTTGTATACTCCAGGTTATTATCCATTTTCTCTGCCTCTTTCTCCAACATATTTCCCATGACATCCATTTCCCTCTTTCTCGTAAAATTCCTCTTTTTTTGAATATCTTATACCTTTTTTTTTCCTTTCATTATTTCCCACCACTCACACACATTCTCATTGAATAATGGGTTTACACCTAATATATCTGTTAATACTTTTCCTGTAAGCTTCTTCCTTTTAAAGGGGTCATCGGATGCCCATTTTCCACAAGTTGATATGAATCTTTAGGGTGTTAATGAAAAGTCTATAATATACTTTGGTTAAAAATTCTCAGTGGTTGTGTAAAACAACACCCTTTTTACCTTGCCAAAATCAGCTCTACAAAAATCATCTAATTCTGGTCGAGGCTGCTTTAAATGCAGATGAGCTCTGCTCGTCCTGCCCCTCTCTTCTCTCTGTGGATTGACTAGTCTGTTTACTTTAGCCGCGTTTAGCCGCTAAACTTGCTAACAAGCACATTATTAGGAAAGACGATCGCAAAAAAACATAAAAAACCCTTATACTGCTGTAAGTGAAGCTGGATCACGAATGATTTGCGTGAACATAGACAGATTATGTCTATGTTCACACTCGGGAGGCGCATTCCCTTCACAAACAAATGTAATCCACTGCATCTTCAGTGGCTCAGATGTCGGGAGTAAATGACGACCACTACGTTCATTATTGCATCCAGCAACACAACACCTCAGTCGCTCAATCGGAGATATTCTTGTCTAACTTACATCCCTGCTCCGGCATAGAAACAAAGAGGGCGGACTGTTACAACTGATCTAAGGTAAGACACTCATGTCAATCAACTATCGTGGGAGCGGCCTCTGTCGGTGTGCCAACACACATTAATGTTTAAACAACATATCTTCATACACTTCATATCATCTCATCATTTATATCTCACATTTTTCACATAAAGTAATATTTCCCATTTAACTAAACATACATCTATTCAACTTTGTTTTAAGTTTCCCAGCACAATTTCTGCCAGCACCTACCTCACTTTGTTTTAATTTATTTAAAAACTTTCTGGACTGATTTAAAATGTCCACTTCTAGACATGTCAGGTCTTGTGCACCACACATTAAAACCTCCAACCACTATACAATTGCCCATACATAATGGCTTCATTTGCTTAAAACCTCTTTTCTTTCTATTTCTATATTAGGTGCAAATAAATTACACAATATAAATCATTCATTGTAGAGTATAAAATCTATTCCTAACAGTCTTCCTTTACCATCATATATTCGCTTTACATTATACATCCTTCCTCTTTTTATTAGTATCGCCACACCACAAGATCTCTGATTTCCGTGATTTACATAAATATCATCTTCCCAATTTTTTTTTTATATTAACCATTATATCTTCGGACCAATGTGTCACCTGCTCAAACCTATTAATTAGTCCATTATAGTTCAAGGAGGTAATGCTTATTATGTCACACATTGCACATAATACAGATATAATAAGGAAACAACACATTGAAAAGTCTCAAGTTCTTACGTTTTTGGAATGCTTTCTTTGTCTCCTTTCATTTTCCCTAAAAAAATCTCAAAAACTGCCGTCTCTTCTTCTTTTCCTCTCCTTTAAACTTTCCTCTTCTTGGAGCTTTGTTCCTTGTTTATTTTTACTGTCACCCCCTACACTTTTACCACCACTTTTGGTTGTCCCTCCGTATATCCCTTCGGTGATCTGTTCCTTGAAGTTTTTCCTGTTGCCATCCTTTAAACTTTCCATCCCCTCTCGATTTGAGTCGACATCATCTCTGCTGTTCTCTTTCTTAATAGTCCGTTATCCTGCTGTTATATCTTTTTCACTCAATGTGTCCTCACTCTCCTCTCCTCTCTGTCTCTTCATAAAGATCCATGGAGCTTCCCACGCTGTCTTCCTCCTTCCTCTCGTCTAAAAATTTGCATGTGCAAAATGCAGTTCTCATCCTGCACGTGCTGCAGTTTCCCTCATTCCATTCTAGCACATAGTATCCCTGCTTGCCACACTTAAAACATTTTAAGTTTGGACAGTCCCTCACTATATGTCCAGGTTGAATGCACAGTCGGCAAACTTTTACCTGTCTATCGTGGATGACTCGAAAGTGCTCCATTCCTCCCGAAGTCTCAAACTTTGTTGAATATGGCAGCGGTTTAACAGTATCTGTGAACTTGACTTCCAGGAATCTTGTTCCATCTGCGATGTCAGTCCCCGGCCACATTCTTCTTTTAATATTTGAAACTGCTGTCACTCCCCAGTCTGTTAGTTTTCCCGTTATCTCCTCATCTTGAATATACATCGGCAGCTTTAGGAACGAAACCACCATCTCATTATTGCTTATTTCTTTATCTTTAGACCATTCAATATTTTGTCTTTTCCTTTCTCTTCATTCATTGTCAGTTCATATTACCATGGACTTTTATATCTACAACCAATTACCACTCCACATTCTTCTCTTACCTTTTTCAGTAACTCCATCATAGTAATTCTGTCTTCCCCCATGATCTCCACCAACACTGTTAATCTCTTCTCATAGTTCCATCTTCTTGATGCATCTTCAGCTTCATTCTCTCTCATATTCCGTACGCCTCGTCCTTTGCCAATCTCCATGTTGTCTGTCCGTATTGTTTAACTCGAAAAACAGAAACGTTTTTAAAATATTATCAAAGCAACCCAAAACAAAAAAAAAATATATATAAAAAAAACTTTCTCCAAACAATCACTCTCCACCTGCTCTCTGCACCAGTACACTCACTTCCTGATTAGCTCAGTAGCGCCCTCAGGGTGGTATGGCCATAAGGCTGAGGGCTGCTGCAAAGAGTGGGATATTTAAAGGTCAGCCCCCCGAAGGCCAGCGTATTAGATCAGTAGTGAAGAAAAGCCAAAAGCTTATAGCACCTGGTATTCCCAGGCAGTTTCCCATCCAAGCACTAACCAATCCTGACCCTGCTTAACTTCCGAGATCAAACGAGATCAGGCCCGCTTTTTTTTTTTTATTGAGAAATTTAAAACAGTAAAATACATTAAAATATAAATTTTCATGAACAAACTTTCATACATTCACATTACATCTGTTAAACCATTACATGTACATCTTAAAAATCTAATTCAGTTCACATTCATCATTCATTCAGCACAACACACTTTTGAAGTAAACGCCTCATAAAAGGCATCCAGCATGTTTTCATTTTTAAAATACAAAGAGATTTTTGACAAATTTCTCTATTTTTCTTTTAAATACAGTCCACACATCCAACACATTTTCTGTATTAGCCACAGTTCTTCTCTCCCATATTGTACTTTTCATTAGCATTATACACAGATTTATAAACTTTTTGTTTTGACACTTCTTCTCCCAACCAAACATCACCACTCTGTTCCATTCCATAACATTTTCATCCCAATCTTTGTACAAAACTTTGATTAAACATTTGCTTTTCTTTAAAAAGTTGTCCAACTCTTTACAGTACAAAAACACATGTAAAATCCCCTCTTCCCTTTCTTGGCACACTTTACACATGGCATTTTCTTCAATCCCCACCTTATTTAAAATAGACTCAATAAAAGCAACTTTGTCTTCCGAATTTGTATCCTTCTCATGTTTCTCATCCACAAGGGCAATTCTGATACATATAAAACATACCACAACTTTAAAACATTCAATATTAAAACCTTCCCCTTCAAAATTAATGTTCTTAATTTCCAAAAATGTAACCTTCTTTCTATTTCTGTAACCAGTTGCTCCCACATTCCATCTCTTACCTTCCTGTCATTCTCCCCCATTAAAATCCCTAAAATCCTTATTTCGTCCACTTTAAAATTAAAACAGTCACCGCCAACCGTCGCTCTACCCAACCTCATATACACTCTTATCCTTATTAACTTTGCTGCCAGATTCTTTACAATATTCATTTACAATTTTCATTACCTCTTTAACACTCTCTTTTCCCTTTACAATTATTGTCGTGTCGTTTGTGTATTGAAAAATCTTCCCTTCAGCTTTATTTCCCTCAATTTCAATCCCTTTTATTCTTTCTTTTTCCCTTACAGCCAAACCTAGTGGTTCTGAAACAAGCGAGTATAATAAAGACGAGTATAATAAAGATGAGAGCAGACACCCTTGTCTAATAGATCTTGAAATTTTAAAACAGTCTGTTAAAAACCCATTTGTAGACTTTTGATGGACAGACACACATACACGTACAAGCTTGATTAGTTATTCCACAACTGGGCGCTTTCTCATCAACCTAGGAAATTCCTAGCATCACGTAATAAGATGTCCATGACTTAAAGAGACATTCCCCATTACACTACCCCCCCTCCCCCCTTTTAGTAGGAAACAAAGTAACAGTACATTTTAGGAGACTGTGGTTGCTGCATGGACCCCTCAGAATTGGATGGTGTTGCAAGTGCCCCAGTATCAGTCACTACTGGGAGATCATCTTTAAAGTCAGCTGGAGGGGATTCTGAGACATGGAGGAGATGTCGCCTGTTCCTGATAAACTTGGCACCTTGTGATGTAACAGCATAGCTATTTGGTTGCTTGGCAGGGGAATTCATGATTGCTAGTTTGTCAAAACCATGTGCTGCCTGCATTCTGATGGTTTGCCCTGGCTTGAGTGCAGGGAGCTGATGAGCATTTCTGTCGTAATAGTCTTTTCTCTTCTTTCTCTGTTTCGTGATGGGTTCTTGCACATCTGTGTGGAGAACAGGGTGAAGCATTGCCTTGGTCACCGGAAAGAAGGTCCTTGTTTTCCTAGAAAAAAAGGCGTTGTGCAGGGGACAGTAAACCATCCCGGGGAAGATTGCGAAAATGGAGAAGAGCAGCACGGATGTCAGTATGGAGACAGTAGCATTTTTCCAGAAGATGCTTGGCAGATCTGACTGCACGCTCTGCCAGCCCATTGGATTGGGCAAAATCTGCAAAATCCTTGCACACAAATTGAGTAGCATTATCAGTCATTAGAGTGTGCGGAATACTATGTACTAAAAAAATGTCTTTTCAACTTCGCAATGACTGTGCTGCTTCTCATGTCATAAAAGTAATCCAGCTCAAACCAGCCAGAGAAAGAATCCACAAGGACTGTGTCTTTCCATGCCAATCAAATCGGTCAGCAGCCGTGAAAGACCAGGGAAGATCCGAGATTTCATGCAGCTGCAGTGGTTCTTTCACCTGATGAGGTTTGAGTGCATCGCAGGGTGCACAATGAGAGATTTCAGTGTCAATATCAATGTACATCGATGGCCAGTATATAGTTTACTTAGCCCTGTGCTTTGTTGCTGCAATGCCAGGATTAGGGATGGGATGATAAATCATTGTAACACAAATCGAGAAATGATTCAGCATCGATTTGTGATTTTTCCGAACACATCGCACTTCTTTCTCAAATTGATTCTGAGCTTAGTTTTGAAAAGCAGATGGCACTGCTTGCATCTGCACCTGAACCTAATATAATAATTTATACAATTTGAAAAGGTTGAAGCGAATTACAAGGGTGTTCACAGTGGGCTGTTTACACAATAATCTTCCGTGACAAAAAGGATTCTTAGCTGAGGTGAAATTACATGACTCAGCCAAATGCACAATTTCTCTTCAGCACTCTTCTTCATGAGCATTTGAGTGTACAGATAAAAACTAGATTAGAGCGCCGTCTGCTGTTAAAATCTAAACTCAGAATCGATTTCAAAAAGGATGGCGATGCATTCGGACGATCTCAGAATCGATCCATGAATCGATGTATTGTCCAATCCCTAGCCAGGATGGCCCTGATGTAGCTGGCCTACATAAAATTTTTGCAGTATGAAAGGGATAATAAATCTTTCCCCATGAAGCAGCAAGTCATCAGGAATGGTCAGTTCCCCTTTCATTGAAAAGAAGGGATGCAAAGAATATGCAAGTTCTTTCGAGGTGGCTGGCCAGCCATTCCTAATCATATCAGAAAGCTGTTGGCATGTGACATCTTTTTGTACAGCAGCCCTGAGTTCATCTATGTGACAGGAGGAGAGTACCTGGACAGTCATGACCTCCAGTAGGTCATCTGTGAGTTGTGGGTCAGATGTGAAGAGATGGGCCCCTGACAAAGCATCAGCCACAAACAGCTCCTTGCCATGTTTGAAAACAACATCCAGGTGGTAACGATGCAGTTTCATCATCATACACTGTAAGCGGGGTGAGGCTGTTTGGAGTGGCTTCCTTAATATGGTTATCAAGGGCTGATGATCAGTTTCTACAGTGACTGGACGGCTGTAGATGAAATCATTGAATTTTTTTGTTGCAAACACGAGTGCCATCTTTTTTTTTAACGTGATTTAGTGGGTAACGTGATTTAGTGGGTGTGAGGGCCCGTGATGCAAATGCTACAGGCCATTCTCGCTGTAATAAGCATACTGCACCAAGGCCATGTTGAGAGGCGTCAGCCGAGAGGACCACTCATATGGACGTATCAAAATACTGCAAAACTGGGGGGTTTGTCAAAGCTTGTATCAGTTTTGCAAAAGGCTTACCATGAGTCTCATGTCAGCACCAGTCCACATCCTGATGAATCAACTGTCTCAAAGGACCAGTAATGTCACTGTACTGGGGAATGAAATTTGATAAGTAATTTGTCATGCCTAAGAACTGCTGCAGTGCATGTTTGTCCTGAGGTGTTGGCATGTCACATACTGCTTTAGTCTTTTCAGGGTCAGGTTTAACACCATCAGCAGTTAGCAGGTGACCAACGTATTGGACCGAATTGACTCTGAACTTGCATTTGTTAGGATTGGGTTTCACATTAATGGCACGAATTATGTTCAGGACCTGTTGCCCGCGGTCGTCATGTTCCTCTTGCGTCCAGCCCCAGATAAGGATATCGTCAACTATAATTTCACAAGTCACTCCAGCAAACAGTTGCTCCATTGATCTCTGAAACACCTCAATGCCTGTTGAGATTCCATATGGCATCCTTAAGAACCTGTAACGGCCAAATGGGGACATAAATGTGGTTAATTTGGATGAAGCTTCATCAAGGGGGATTTGGCAGAAGCCACGTTTAGCGTCCAAAATGGTAAACACCTTGGCACCAGGCATATCTGCAATGATCTGTTCAACTGTTTTTAGCGAATGCCGTGGTCTGAGCAGGGGGTTTAAGATGAACTGGATCTATGCAAATCCCTCACTGAGCCATCTTTTTTTTTTTTTTTGGCTGCAACCATGGCTGATACCCACTCTATTGCCTCGGTTACAGGTGTTATCACACCCAGCTCAGTCATGCAGTCCAGTTCTGCTTTGATTTTTTTTTTTTTTTTTCCTTCATAGCTATTGGTATTTTTCTGGGTGCACAGACTACAGGGGTCACTGTTTTATCCAGCCTCATATGATACACAACTGGCAAGCTGCCAATGACATCATAATCAAAAAGATCTCTGTATTCACATACCTCCGGTGCTTCAGGATGTAGCATGTGCACATCAGGTACCAGCTGAATGAGTCCCATAGCGATGCTATCCTGCAGACCGAGAAGGGGTTTTACATCTCGATCCACTACATGGACACTACAGTGCACGGACGCACTGCAATACCGTGGTTCCCTCTGTGTCAATTGTCTCTCCTCCATAAGCCACAAGATTGACTTTCTCTGCTGTGTTGATAGGGATAGTATGATTCAAACTAGGGATGAAACGATACCACTTTTTTACAAACCGATATGAGTACGAGTATTTTCATTTGTGTACTTGCCGATACCGAGTACCGATACTGATACCTGATACTTCTTAGATTTGGTTTCAATGAAAGTGCAATTAATTTGGAGGGAGGTTTTATTTTTTGCCTATAGTAAGGATGAATACAAAAATCAGAAGGCTATTCCAAGCCAAAAATATACACATCTTTTTGGTTTTAACAAAAACAAAGGCAATATCATCACTTTAAACAAAATGTAAACATAACCAGATAAAGGAAATGAAAAGCGCTGCATAGTTAACACACCCAACATAACAAAAATGGAGCAGAACTATTACTCTTTAGCATTCAGTTACACAGTCTCAAAACAGCCTCCTGCTTTTAAGTACACAAACTTTCACTTAGACTATGTGGCACTATTCTACTATTAAACAAATCAACACACTATGTTCTTAAATGACTATTAACAAACAATGCTGCAAGAATATGTATAATGTTAGTTGGTTACCTTCATTTATCAAATAGATACAGTCAAACCAAAAATTTATTTAGATACCTTTACTCACATTATCAGACATTTTTCACATTATCATAAACTGTGTCCTGCACCCACTAGTAAAAAATATATATATCAAAAATTAGGTGATATATCTGGTGTCTGAATAATTTTTGGTTTGACTATATATCCCTTAGTTATTTTTAGTTTTACACTTAATTATGCCCTTTAAAATGTGTTTTGTTACTTTCACTGTTCAATTTGTTTTTTGTTTTTTTTTGCTCTATGGTACATCATCTTTAATTTAATAGCGTTAAACTGCTCCATTGCAGCGGCTCAGTACTGTAATCACACGTTTTGTTGTATGCAGAGAACCACTCGTTATGAATCTCCTAACTCTGATATTTTCAGAAATATAAGTTTTTCATCTGAAACATGCTGCTATTTGGGCTATAATCTAAAGAGACTCAAATAATACAGAAACACTCGTGAAGCAAGCAACGCGCTCAAGTACAGTACAGCCTAGCGCATTTCACAGACTGCTAGTTTCACTTTTGTCGTAGTTGTTTCTGCTTAAGATTGAAAATAAATGATGTTTATAGTGAATGCCTCTATAAATTTTGTTTCATATTTACTAGGGGTGTCAACAATAATTGATTCGGCGATGCATCGCGATGCGGGGCATGAACGATTCAGCATCGATGCGGCAAAGTGCCATAATCGATTATGTCACTGTTTATTTTCTGGCGGAAAATAAAGTTGTGAAGTTTCAAATACTTCCGGTTCCGGGGGAATAACAACAACAACGAGCAAGATGGCTGAGGCGGAGGGAGATGGCCGCGATAGACAGGTTATTATTGCCTCATGACTGATAAAAAAAATTTGCCTTGTGTGCAGTAGAATTTTGATGGATCGCAATGCATCATAGAATTGAATTGAATCGAATCGTTACCTGGTGAATCATAATCGAATCGAATCGTGAGGGCAGTGCCAATGCACACCCCTAATATTTACGAATTTGTTTTAATCCAAATGATGCTTGTGCTAAGTGAGCAAACATTAATAAAGATCACGCAACAAAAGTGTGCGCTCTCTCTCTTTCTCTTTGTCGCGCTCTCTCTCTCTCTCTCTCTCTCTCTCTCTCTCTCTCTCTCTCTCTCTCTCTCTCTCTCTCTACCGTTAAATAACTTGTGCATTGCTTTACTTACTTGTTTTTGACATATCTGACCGAACTACAAACTTTCCAGTGATCTTTCCGTGCATCTTCGCCGCCGCACGTTCAATCCACTCTGCCTGCTTTGCCTATCAGCTCGTGCGCACCAGCTATGCAAGCGTTGATACGAATGTTTAACATTATATTATTTGCATACATATACTTCGTAGATATCCTTAATCTCTAATGACTCCATTCTGCTGTCTGTTGTTCTGTTGTCTGTGTTTTTTTGCCTGAATACGCACTTGTCACATGCTGTGTGGTATCGGCATTTGGTATCGGGGCATTTTAACGAGTACAAGTACAGGAGCTCAGTATCGGTATCGGTGCATCCCTAATTCATCCCTATTCAGAAATAGTTTGGATGCAACATTACATTTGGCGCCCGTGTCAACTTTTACTTTCAGTTGGCCATTTCCATTTTTCAATTTCAGTGTTGTGAAAATCTCATCCTTTTGACTGCTGAGATCAACAGGCTCTGCTGGAAAAAACAGCTTAAACCAGCTTAAACTGGTCAAGCTGGTTTAAGCTGGTCTCCCAGGCTGGTCATAGCTGGTTTTAGAGGGGTTTTGACCACTTTTTTTAGCTGGTCAAGCTGGTTTTAGCTGGTCAGCCTGGCTGGTCTTAGCTGGTTTTAGCTGGTCAGCCAGGCTGGTCTTAGCTGGTTTTAGCTGGTCAGGTTGGTCTTAGCTGGTTTTAGCTGGTCAGCCAGGCTGGTCTTAGCTGGTTTTAGCTGGTCAGCCAGGCTGGTCAAGCTGGTCAGCCAGGCTGGTCAAGCTAGTCAGACAGGCTGGTCTTAGCTGGTCTTAGCTGGTTTTAGCTGGTCAGCCAGGTTGGTCTTAGCTGGTCAAGCTGGTATAAGCTGGTCAGCCAGGCTGGTCTTAGCTGGTCAGGCTGGTCTTAGCTGGTCAAAATGTTTGTTTGATGATTGATTGATTACATAGTGTCTGCCCCAATTTTCCTGACAAATAATGCGACAAATAAGTAATATGTTTACTTTTAATAATCTGCAGGACCACAAGGAATCATTAAAACAATTTTTATTTGATCTTACAACCCCTTTAATAACAAATATTTACAAAATATTTACAAAATAATTGGAATGATTACAATTCTAAAGCTATATTAACAATTAATGGTGAAGATGAACAATAACAGAATTCTAAACATATTATGCATTCTCATTTTTCTTTTCTTTTTTATTATATCATGTATTTTTTTGGGATATGTAATGCCCCACTTGTTTCTCCCTCTTCTCTCTCTCTTTTCTTTCAGGCTCCTTTTGTTTTCACCAGTCACTGAAACGGACTTAAAAAAGAAATAATTTAGACTATTAATTTTCAACAAGTAAAACTACTTAAAAAAAACAAACTATAGTGTCATGTCTTTGTTGCACATTTTCCTTTTTTTCCAGACACAACACACCCCTGATAGTTGTTCCTTTTATTGCTAAAATAAAGCTAAAATTGATATATCCAAATGGAAGTGTGTGTGTGTGTGTGTGTGTGTATGTGTATATGTATGTGTATGTGTATATATATATATATATATATATATATATATATATATATACATACACACACTTCCTTTTGGATATTTCTGTAGGTGTTTAATTAATGCAGCTATTTTATTGATAATTGAGTATACATGGATGAATATGAATAGGAATATCTTCGCATGAACGATTTTTAGCTGTTCTTAGCTAAATTGACTATGGTTACAAGGGCTGCCTCCTGAGTTCTGATCATCAATTAACCATTAGTCTATCAAAATTTAATTAGATGCTAGAGAAAAAAAAATCCACAGGAAGTGGTGAAGTCCATGATGTAATTCTGGCCCTAGGTCTCTATGAACTTGAGGGTGTCAAAAAAAAAACAGAAACTCCATGCTTGCTTCACAGACATGAAAAATGTATCTAAAGAAAGTGAAATGTCTACTTTTAAATAAGCCAGTTAAAATGGAAAACAAATATTTTCAGATTGTGTAATCCATTCAATCAAATGTGCACATCCACTGTAGAGATGACAAGTGTTATCGACTTTATCACTGCAGCCAAAAATACAGAAAACACATATTAATAAATTATTATAATGTTAAGGCAGTCTTCTTTGTTTTTTTCTTTACCTGACACATTCATAATCATTAGTTCTGCCAGTGTTCTGTGGCAAGCTTTGTGTGCGCTTGAGCGCTGATGGGCTATAGGCAATTAAAGGTTCATTATTATAAATTATATAGTTTATTAATATGCAATTAGTCGACAAATCTCTTAAAAATAAATGACTACTAGTTTACCAGAAAATTTTAGTCATGGGCAGGCCAAATGGTTACATATTGTCACGAATCTGGTCGGTGTCCCGTTGTCCACTCACCACCAGATGTCACTCTCACCTCACCTACACACTCTGACTGTTGCACCACACTCCGGACTGCATCTCCCATCCTCCACCGCACTGATGGCGTCAGCCCCCGTGACCAATCAGGCGTTCTATAAAAGCCCCGGTCCTTCCCAGTGCATTTCACGGATTGTTGTATTGTTGTATTCCTATTGTTCGCGTTTCCTAGTTTCTTGCTCCGAGTTCCTAGTCCCCTGTGTTTTGTCTTTCCCGCCTGGTTTTCTCGTTCTGACTGTCTAGCCGCCTGCCTTTTGGACTATCGCTCTCGTTTTTTGGATTATTCTCTCCGACTGCCTGTGATATTCCTGTCTGCTCCCGTCTCGACCCTGCCTGTACGACCATGTCTTTATCTCGTAATTTCAATAAAAGCTTGCGTATGGATCCGCTCGCCTCTCGCCTCTCACTCCTTGTAACACATATAGTGCATGCATGAATGAATAGACAAATTAGATTACCTCTCAACAAATAGAAAACAGAAAATAGAAATCTTATCTAACAATAGAAGTCTTTACTATCAATTTCAGTTTAACACATACTTGTTGGATAAAAGTAAAAAAAAATAAAAATAAAAAAAAAAACTTAAAAGAAAAACTTTTTTTTTTCCATGAAAGTATCCTGAAAAAAGTATCAAAAAAAAAAAAATTCGATTCTATTCTAAAATTGATAATAAATCAGCATATTACAATGATTTATAAAGGATCATGTGACACTGGAGTAATGAAAAGACTAGAGTAATGATGCAGAAATAATAAAATAATAAATTACATTTTAAAATATATTAAAATAGACAAAAAACTATAGTTTAAATTGCAATAATATTTCACAACATTATTTTTTTTAATTTTTCAATAAATTTTCTGTATTTTTGATCAATTAAATGCAGCTTTGATTAACAGAAGAGACTTATTTAATAAAAAAAAATAAAAGATTGTACTAATCCCAAACTATTGAACGGCAATGTAGATAATAAAAGAACATAATAAAAGGAAAAAGGAGATCTTAGTACGTGTGTATGTCTTACATTTCAGAAATTCCGCTGAAAATCCTTCACTTTGCAAAGAAGAGTGGCAACTTGGGTTCACTTCAACCGGTTTCTCATTCTTTAAACCAAAGTTAGCAAAAAGCATTACAATCAAACAATAAGTGAATTAGCAAGTTATCAAAGGTTCTCGCACATCTCGCTGCTTACGTTAACCGTTTTAACAGCACCGTTCAGAGTTTATGTAACAGTTTACATCCTCCGTGAGCGGGATGACCGCGAGTTGCGAGACTTAAGTAACGTCACGCGTTTCATTTCGGCGCCCCTGTTAACAGATGACTGCTTGTGCAAATTTGATGTATATCATAAAATAATCACGAGAAAGTGTGCTGAACAACACGACGTTCCCCTGAATCACAACTGTTGTCAATGAAGCGTGTAATTATTACCGTAGGAACCCAGAGATTTCCCGCCTATAGCAGCTATGAGGCCGAGGAATGTGTGAAATCCTCCCGCGACCGCACTCCTTAAACCCGGCACAAGTATCCCTCGCACCCCGCGGACGGAGGATTCGTTAATCTGCGGTTACCGCGAATGTAGACACCTTAATAAACTACTGCAGTTACCAAGCATGAAAAATTAAAAGTGAAAGAAATCACTTACCGCAGTTGTGAATCGTACTTATTGCTGCTCCCGAATGTCGACCGTTGAAGAAAATCCCGCCTCTGTAGATTTAAAATTTACAGCAATATGCTGTACTTTTGCGTCAAACCACCACGTGATCCACGTGATCAGATTATGCTTTAAGCATTTCTTGTTAAAGATATTGTTTTTTTTTTTTCTCCTAGTGTTTTTTTTAATTGCAGGTGATTGTTATTTATTATATAAAGACTGTGTTTGTTTCATTTATATTTTGTGTAAAAGTCTATCTAATACCGAAACACTCGTTAAAAATAAAACAGCTGACTTTATTTGGTCATACAACTATGGTGAATGTATTTCTTCAGACAATTATTTAATCTGATTTGAGTTCTATGCTGATTTTTTGAGTGCTGTCTTGATTTTATGCTATACTTTATACCACAATTTATTTTAGACTCTTCTCAGATATATTATCATTAACAACTAGAATAATTTAAGATGTATCATCTAGCCTACCTGATTATGATACTAAACTTACCTTGAATTGAACTTTGTCAGTAAGTGAAACAAACTGATTAATTTGTAATTAGGTCAAATGGACACCAGCGTGGTCAGGCTGGGAGGCCAACTAAAACCAGCTAATTCCAGCTACTTCCAGCTTAACCAGCTAAAACCAGCCTGGGAGACCAGCTAAAACCAGCTACTTTCAGCTTAACCAGCTAAAACCAGCCTGGCCAGGCTGGGAGACCAGCTAAAACCAGCTACTTCCAGCTAAAACCAGCCTGGGAGACCAACTAAAACCAGCTAATTCCAGCTACTTCCAGCTTAAACCAGCTAAAACTAGCCTGGCCAGGATGGGAGACCAGCTAAAACCAGCTACTTCCAGCTTAAACCAGCTAAAACCAGCCTGGCCAAGCTGGGAGACCAGCTAAAACCAGCTACTTCCATCTGTAACCAGCCAGGCTGGGAGACCAGCTTGACCAGCTTGGCCAGGCTGGGAGACCAGCTAAAACCAGCTACTTCCAGCTTAAACCAGCTAAAACCAGCTAACCAGCCTAAGCTGGTTTTAGCTGTTTTTTTTCAGCAGGGAAGTCACAGTAGAATGTATCTTGTAAATTGTTATCAGGTTGTACATCCAGTTCATGTATTTTATCCCTTTGCTGGGTCCTAGGCTGGTAGTAAGTTTTGGCACCTGTTGGCTGTGCTCTCGTGAAATGGTTTAGTTTACCACAGTTGTTGCAGCGTTTGTTGTATGCAAAGCATTTACTTTTCTTTGAAGAATGTTGGCCATTACAGTTTGAGCAATGTGTTTTTTGCAGAGCACATACCTCTGTGTCTTTTCTCAGCTCTCTCATGCTTCTCTCTGACTGTTTGTGCAGCAAGCATATGTTAATAGCCAAATCAAAGGTGAGTTTTTTTCGCTGAGTAACTGTTTGCGAACATTGCCATTTTCTATACCACAAACTGTCTGGTCTCTAATGAGCTCATCCTGCAGAGAACCAAATTCACATTTCTTTGCCAGGATTTTCAGCATTAAGACGTCTACTTGTACAGATTTGCCAGGTTTTTGAACAGTGGTATTAAATGCATGCCTATCCATGATGATGTTTTTTTTGCTGGTAAACACAATTCAGAGAATTTAGTTAAAAGAACCTCAGGATCCTCATGATCATCCCCTTCCACATACACACATTTCAGCTTTGGGACTGGCTAGGTTTAATAGCGTGTAAGCTTGTACTTTTTTTGATTTATCTGACAGGCACGCATAGCAGTAGATGCGCCATTCCTTTTTAAACTTTCTCCAGTTATCAACGATGTTCTCATCAAACACCAACGGATCTATACGGCCCTGGGCCATTTTATCCCACTTCTGACACCATGTAGACTTTTGATTGACAGACACACATACATGTATGAGCTTGATTAGTTTAATCCACAACTGGGCGGTTTCTCATCAACCTAGGAAATTCCTAGCATCACATAATCAGATGTCCGTGACTTAAAGAGGCATACCCCATAACACTACACCATTACATTTTATTTTCGTTAAAGCCCCCTTATATAAAACCATAATCCATTTGATAAAATTGCCCCCTAAATTAAACTGTCTTAAAACATCAAATAAGTACTCATGCTCCACCCTATCGAAAGCTTTTTCAAAATCTAGACTAATTATGTACTCATCTTCGTTTTTCTCCTTCATGTACCATATCATGTCCCTATATACTCATTGTAATGTCTGCTATGTCTCTACCTTTAACTCCATATGCTTGATTGGTTTGAATTATGCTTGGAATTGCCTCCTTCAACCTGTTTGCTAAAACCTTTGCTAAAATGTTAAAATCCGTGTTCAACATTGTAATTGGCCTGTAATTTTTTTAATCTATTTTTTCTCCTTTATTTTTAGATATCAGTTTCATTAAACCGATCCTCATCCTTTCATTAACTGCTTCTTTTTGAAAAAATTCTTTAAAAAACTCCCATTAAAATTGGTGTTAAAACCTCTTTAAAACATACATAAAACTTTCTACAATTTCCCCATTTTTTCTTTTTATCTCTTTTATCATTCCTGCCTTTTGCTTTACTTCTTAACCTTGCCCCTTCATATTCTTTTTCCTCTATTTCTTATATTTCCTGTATTTCTTCTCGTATATCTTTATATTCTTCATTTAATTCTATTTCCAGACATTCCTTGATTTCTGTTTTTTGCCTTTTGCATTTGCATATGAGGCTGCAATATTTTATCAAATACTTTTTTTAATTAAAAACTTTATGTTCTCCCACCATATTTTAAAAATATCATTCATCATTAAAAAAGCCACCCCTCTCCCCAACCTCCCATCTTCATTATTATATAAAAAACCTCCATTCCATCTCTTTTTAAAATCATTCATCCCATCATTTATCCAGTTTGTTTCCTGTAGTGCAATGATACCTTCTCTTTTACATTTTTCTTTAATTTTTTCAAGTCTTTCAAGTCGTGCTTAAAAAAAAAAAAATCACAACTTTTTTTAAGACCCTTAAAAAAAAGAATAAATAGTTGAAAACCATCATCTCAGTCCTCCTCCTCCAGACCCCTCAGCACTTCATATCGGTTCAAACATTTCACTCGTCCTTTTTTCATAACTTTTTTCCTTGCAATTTCCACATTCGGTGTTACCTTTAATGTCCGTCTTCTTATCTGTCTTCCCACTCTGTCCTTTTCCACCTGCTCCATCTTTTCCTATTCTACACTGCCCATTTCTTTGTTTTGCTCCTTTTCCACTTGTCCTTTTTTATCCACCTCGTCCAGAAAGTCTTTCAAACTAGATGTTATTTCCATTGGTGTCCATGTTAAACTTTCTCCTTGTGTTTTTTCCCATTATTTCCCTTTTTTTGTTCACCACCTCTATCCTCCTCATTGCTTGTTTCCTTTACCTTTTCTCATTGTTGCGTTTTCTCTGTTTCTTTCTCTTCTTTGTTATTTCCTTTGTGCTTGTTGTTTCTTTCATGCATATGCCTGTTCACCTGGTCTCCTCAACCTCCTACCCTCTGTTCCACATTTATGTAAAAATTCTTGACATTCTGGGCACTTAACAGCATTGCAGTCGCGTGCAAAATGTCCCCTCTTCTTGCACTTATAGCACTTAAAGTCAGGGCAGCCTACCAGCCAATGCTCTGGGCTCATGCACAGCCGACAGGTTTTCAACTTCCCTAGAGAACCTTGTTTTGACACACCTTGTGCCATATTCAATGTTAGTGCCCGGATACATCCTTCTTCTAATTTTTGATATGGGGAAACCCCCCTTCCCCATCTAGAATGTTTTTATCATCCAGGTAAACAGGCAAATGCATAAAAGAAACAACATAATCTCTGTTATGCAGATTTTTTACCTCACAGTTAGCTCCATTTATCATCAGTCCATACATCAATTTGTCGCACATTTCCTCCTTCTCCAGTGTCAGTTCATACTCTTTCCCTTGCCTAGGTCTCACCTCCAAAATCTTGCCGCCTCCAATTCGCTCTGTTACAGCCTTAATTATATCCTCTGCTTTGGCTCTGCTCACTTTATATACATCCATGATCACAGTTGTCTCTTTTAGATATTTCCTTTCTCCCTGACTTTTCCTTATTTCTCCATCCTTTCTGTTTCCAGCTTGTTGTCGGTAATCCAGTCCATTGTCATTGCCCATTCGTGTCTCTCCAGCCGTTTCCAAGTCTTGAAACACAGGTCTATCCATTTAAAAAAAAAAGAAAAACACTCGAAAACAGCACAAAAAAGCAAAAAATAATTAAAAAAAAAAAAAAAAAAAAACATTCTCCAGACAGCATTAAGCTGCTGTTAGGTGGTTTAAACATGAAAAATTTAACAAAAATGTCAAAAAACAAGTGTAACAGGGATAGCTGTTACTTGTTCTTCCTACTCTGCACTAGAGGGCACTTGAAGGCTAAAACCTCAAGTATTTAACCAGGTAGTAGAAGAAGTTAGATTTGTTTGGAAGAGGGAAGCATGGTAGTGCCCTAGCTCCTCTGTAAATTTCTTGTGGAGTCCTGATTGATAATCTTTATTTCCAGTTCAATCATATGGACTCTTCCAATATTAATTTGTATCTGGGTTTGAAACTGCATGAATTGCAAAGGCTCTACTGTCATGGATGTCAAGAAAACTCTTTTCAATGGATTGTTTGCGCTGCAGTTGCCTTGTGGATTATCGTGTATCCTGAGTACAAGGTTTTGACTCTGTGGGCCTTTTTACTTTAAGAGCACTTTTTTTTTTTTTTTCTTTCTCCTCATCAACGAGACGGGAGTTTGGATATGAAACATTGACTGGTGCAACTTTCATTGCGATTATTCTGTACATATCCAAAGAATTTCTTGTCTGCATCTCCAAACTCTGAAGATTCATAATAGTTCTTTTTGTTTTGTTTCTTTTGTTGGTGCAAACTGTATGTTCTTATATAGATGTGAAATACTGTAGTGAGTTTTCTATCATTGTTGTCTGAAACCTTATATCATTATAAAAGGCTTTTAAAAACCTAATTTCAGTCTTTGTAGTTTGTGATAACACACTGGGAAACACAAAGATCTTTTTAAGCAGCGTAAAATTGATAGTTGGTGCCTCTGTAGTGGGTGGTGGTTATACAAGTATACAAAACACACAAAAAGCAAACTAAACAAACCTTCCAAAAGCCTTCCTCTCCCCATTGCAGCCAAACTACTTCCTGGCACCCTCAGGTGGTGGTATGGCTGTAAGCGAAGGCTGATGCAAAGAGTGGGCTATTTAAAGGTCAGCCAGTGTATTAGATCAGTAGTGAAGAAAAGCCAAAAGTCTATAGCACCTGATATTCCCAGGTGGTCTACCATTAAAGTACTAACCAGGCCCAACCCTGCTTAGCTTACGAGATCGGGCACGCTCAGGGTGGTATTGCAGTGAGCAAGGGCTGCTGCAAAGACTGGGATATATATATATATATATATAAAATCCAACTCTCATGTATGTAATTTTTTCTTTATTAACTTTTGCCCATTTCTTTACAATATCTTTCTAAAACTCCCATTGCTTCTATACTTTTAATATCTTTTACAATCAATGTTGTGTTGTCTACATATTGAAATACTTTATGTTCTGATTCTACTTCTTGTATCCATATTCCTTTTTATGTCCTTTTCCTGGTCTGTTGCCAGTCCTAAAGCTTCAGACACTATTGTGTATAATAATGCTAACATGGGGCACCCTTGGCTAATTGATCTTGTTATTTTAAAATCTTCAGTTAAAAACCCATTTACTTTTACACGACTAGTTATGTCTGTGTATAGATATTTTATCCATTTTAAAAAAAAATTCTCCCCAAAACCAGATCTCTCCATTACATCTATCAAATATTTGTGTTCAACTCTGTTGAAAGCCTTTTCCGGATCCACACTTATTATATACCGTTTCTTTTTCTTCCTTCATGTACCATATTGTATCTCTTATGTTGTTAATGACATCAGGAATATCTCTTTTTAGAACAGCATATGCTTGATTTGTTGTAATTATATTTGGTACTACAATTTTCAGTTGATCTGCTAATATTTTGTAATCTGTGTTCAACACGCTTAGTGGTCTGTAGTTTTTTAAAACGTTCTTATCCCCTTTTTTCTTGTAAATTTATTTTCACCATACCTTTCTTCATACTGTTAGTTAAATTCCCTTTTCTGAAAATGTCTAGATATGTTTCATTTAAAATAGGACATAAAACAGCCGTAAAAACCTTGTAAAATTCAGCTGGTAATCCATCTATTTCTGAACTTT
This sequence comes from Cirrhinus mrigala, assembly GCA_036247105.1. NCBI lineage: Eukaryota > Metazoa > Chordata > Actinopteri > Cypriniformes > Cyprinidae > Cirrhinus > Cirrhinus mrigala. The sequence goes on from JAMKFB010000227.1 coordinate 419,633, forward strand.
TACCATTTTTCTGTTGTTCAATTGCTGTTCCTATTTCTAATTCTGTAATCTCACTCTCACAGATTTCCTTGTCTTCCTCATTAACTTGAACTTTTATTTTTCTTAATAAATTTTTTTTCATCTTCTAAAACAACCTCATTTTCGGTGAATAAATTTTTATAGAATCTTTTGATTTCTTTCAGAATTCCTGCTTTATCTTCTACAGCTTTCCCATCTTCTGTTTTACTTAATATTCATCAATATCCCAGTAATGTGTAAATGTGTACTTTGTTTTCAGTCTTGCTTTTGTGTTTACAGTGAATTTTTCAACATCTCTCAGCCAATTACTTTCAGTCTTGTACAGAAATGTTCATAGGAGCTCATGAAAGAAAAGGTCTTTTTAAACTAATTTTTAAATTTATTTTTAAAATCCATCATTAACATTCTCCTTCCAATTTGTTTCTTGCAAAGCAATAACATCTTTTCCTTTTACATTTTTCTTTCACTCTTTCAAATTTACCTATGTCCATCAGTCCCATTGCGTTAAAAGCAATACAACTTAAAACCATTAAAAGAGAGACAAAATAAAAACCTAAAAACCATTATGGTCCATCTTCTCCCTCCAGACCTCTTAACACTTCATATCTGTTTACACTTCTGACCCTGTCCATTGTCATTTATCTTTTTCTTGCATTTTCCACATTTGGTTTTACCTTTTAAAGTTCACCTTCTTATTTGTCTTCTCTCCACTCTTTTGTCAAGTTTTCCCATGTTGTCCATCCTTGTTTCTTCTTCACTGTCCATTTCTTTGTTTTGATTTTCCATTCCTTGTCCATCTCTCTCTACTTCATTCAAAAAACTTTTAAAACTGTCCAGTATTTCCATTTCTGTCCATTGAGTGACCTGTTCTGTTGCCTGCTTGTTATCCTCATCATTCTTTTTTTCTCCTTCTCCTTCCTCTCGGTTGCTTGTTCCTCCTCATTGTTTTCTTCACACACCTGTGCATCCACCTGATGTTCTGTACCTCCTTCCTCTCCCTCCATCCGACACTCACACTTATTTAGAATTTGCTGACACTCCGGGCACCTGACTGCATTACAGTCTCTTGCAAAATGTCCCCTTTCTTCGCACTTATAGCATGTGAACTCAGGGCACTCTTTTAGCAGGTGTTCTAGGCTCATGCACAGCCTACAGGTCTTCACATGGTGGTTGTGCATCACCCTAAAATACTGCGGCCCTTCTGCCATTTCCAACCTCATGCTGTAAGGCAATGATGCCACCTCTTTATGGAACCTTAGTTTTAGGATCCTTGTTCCATCCTTGACTTCAGTGCCCGGGTAGCATCTTCTTTTAATTTTTGATACGGATTAAACTCCACGTCCCTCCAATTTTCTGAAAATTTCAGTAGGAAGGAAGACGGGCAGGTGCATGAAGGAAACAACGCAGTCTCTATTTTGCAGTTTTTTTTATTTCACATTTGACCCGTTTTATTATCAGTCCATCAATTAAATGCTCACACAATTCCTCCTTTTTCACTGTTAGTTCAAACTCTTTGTAACCGTAATGCCAGAATGCCGGAATGTTCCCATTTCCAAATTTATCGGTCACTGCTTTAATAATATCCACATCTCTGACCTTATTTAAATTTTCCACATTCACGATCACTGTTGCCTCCTTTAAATATTTCCTTCCACGTAAGTTGTCTCTTGTGTCTTGGTTTTTCCTGTGTCTTGCTCATTTGTTGATAATCCAGTCCAATGTCGTTTGCCATGCGCGTTCCTCCAGCCAGTCTAGTGTTGTTTACCGTACATGTCTCTCTGCCCAGTCCAGTGTCATTTGCAATTTGTGTCTCTACAGCCGGTCCTGTCGTTATCCATGAATCCGTCCATTTTAAAAAGAAAAACAAAAAAAGGTTAACCACCCTCCAGCCAGCAAAAATGCTGCTGTTAGGTGGTTTAAAACTGACAAAACAAAAAAAGCACAAACAGAAAAAAACAACAAAATGGGGGAGAGCCTTCCTCTCCCTACTGCAGCCAACACACTTCCTGTTTGCTTCACAGCGCCCTCAGGTAGTGGTATGGCTGTAAGCGAGGGCTGCTGCAAAGAGTGGGCTATTTAAAGGTCAGAGTATTAGATCAGAAGTGAAGAAAAGCCAAAAAGCTTACAGCACCTGGTATTCCCAGGCATTCTCCCATCCAAGTACTAACCAGGCTCGTCCCTGCTTAGCTTCCAAGATCAGATGAGATCAGGCGTGCTCAGGGTGGTATGGCTGTAAGCAAGGGGGGGGGCTGCAAAGAGTGGGCTATTTAAATGTCAGCCAGTGTATCAGATCAGTAGTAAAAGCTGTAAAAAGCTTACAGCACCTGGTATTCCCAGGCAGTCTCCCATCCAAGTACTAACCAGGCCCAACCGTGCTTAGCTTACGAGATCAGGTGAGATCGGGCGCCCCCAGGGCGGTATGACCGTAAGCGAGGGGTGCTGCAAAGATTGGGTTATTTAAAGGTCAGCCAGTGTATCAGATCAGTAGTCTCCCATCAAAGTACTAACCAGGCCGACCCTGCTTAACTTCCAAGATCAGACAAGATCGGGAGCGCTGTTTTTTTAATGATATTTTTATTGCACTTTCAAATTCACAAATTTGCATTCCTCTTTCCCACCTTTATAATCACAGACTTTTCATATGCTTTCATACATTTCAAGGGACATTCACAAGTATTTTGTTTCCAAAAAAAACACAATCACCAATTAAAATTTCTTTTCTCTGTTCTTTCAAAAACATATTCCCAGTTATAAAGAACCATTTCACCTCATTCCCCCTATATTTACAACTCAAATCTATCTTTTTATTATTGCCTTGAACAATTCTTTTATTTTTACTTTTCTCCTGTCAAAATTTGCATAATTCCTCCTAAATACAACCGCTAGTCTGGCATGGCTCAGTACATAGTTAATTAGCCAATAGTCCACTATTTTCTTCTTCCCAAATACCCCAAACAAAAAATAAATCCACCTCCCCATAACAGTTCTTTTTTAACAGGTTTTCAAAAAATAAAAAAAAATATTTGAATGCAGTATATTCCAAGAAATAATGTAAAAAGTTCTCATGACCATTGTTACATACATCACACATAACATTAACATCATTATTAATTTTATTTAGCACCACATTTGTGTAGATTCTATTGTGCCTTATTAAGAAATCATTATTCTCACACTCTATGCTATTATACTTTATATTCGGATTAGTCCATATTTTCTTTACATCCAAATCTTCAAACACTTTGCTCCATACTTTTTCCGCTGATGGTTCCTTTATTTGATCTTTTATTAACAGAACATATACTTTCTTTACACTCACACTTTTTATGTCTTTTACCATCTTCCATTACATGCATATTGGGCAAGCCTTGTTTTTTTCTTTCCACACAACGTCCTCCAATTACATTCACCCATTTTGATGGTAAGCTTGCTTTGATTCTTTCAAATATTTTATTCACCTTTTCTTTTCTCTCCATCCCATCCAATTCACACACTGAATCATATATATAATTATTTCTAAGAAAACCTGGAATAACTTCATCGATTATATCTTTCACTTGTATTATTCCTGCTTCTATGAATCTGGGCTCATATAGTGATTTATTGTTGTATTTGAATTTCTCATTTAAAAACAATGGTGAATTTATAAATGTATGTATGTCTTTACACTCATATTCTATTTTCGGTAGAATTCAGTAGATTCTATATCCTAACATCTCTCTATAAATCTCTGGTATTCCTAATGTCATTGACTGCCTAAATCCCATATACCAGCCATACTCTCCCATTCCTCCCACTTCGTCTACATATTTCTTTAAGATCTCTCTCCATCCATAACCCCACCATCCTTCCATATATTTTTTCACTGTTTTTATTCTTATTGCCAACTTTTTTGTTTCCAGATCAATCAGGTTTAACCCTCCTTTCCATCTACTCCCCACTAGTGTTTTCTGTGCGATTTTCCATCCCAAATAAAATCACACACAATTTTAACTTTTAACATTAAATTTTAACATTCATCACCCACCCAGGCATTTCACATACACTCATCACATATACACATACAGACAGCATCAGATTATTAACCTTTTTAATCTTAATTTTCTCCCTCTCCATGCTGTACATAAAGTTCTTATCTTGTTAATCACTCCAGCCCATGTTACATCCCTCGCCTCACCAGAATCTACCGCCCTTCCCATCCCTCTTCATATACTCTATCACATCTCTGATTGTTCCAGCTGTGTTTGCTATATCCCCGCCTGGTACACTATAGCTTTGGGTTGTCTGAATCAACACGAGGATCATCGTGTCAGGACCACTATCGACGTGGGCACGAAAGGTTCAGTAGACTTCTTGCTCTAAACGAATGGTTATTGACATGGTGTAAAGAACAGAAACTCCTCTTTGTTAATAACTGGAATCTTTTCTGGGAATGTCCTAGGCTTTTCCGTGCCGATGGCCTGCACCCCAGCAGAGTCGGAGTGGAACTTCTGTCGGACAATCTCCAGGACGCTATGCTCCATTTGACTAGTAAGTACATTCTCAAATGATTGCTATGATGGCTTTTGTTCTGAAAGCTTAAATGATCGTACTTGCACTGCCTAATCTATAAAGACTGTGTCTGTTCCTCGAATAGGTAAAAAACATAAATTTAATGCAGGATCTAGAAAAAATCTGATTGTAATTAAACCAGAAAAATGCAAAATAAATGAACAGAAACCATTTTTAAAGCTTGGGCTCCTAAACATCAGATCACTTGCACTCAAAGCAGGTATTGTGAATGAAATGATCACAGATAATAGTTTTGATGTACTCTGCTTAACTGAAACCTGGCTAAAACCTAATGATTATATTGGTCTAAATGGGTCTACTCCACCAAACTACTATTATAAGCATGAGCCCCGTCAGAGTGGTCGTGGCGGTGGTGTTACAACAAAATATAGTGATACTCTCAGTGTTACTCAGAAAACAGGATACAGGTTTAATTCATTTGAAATACTTTTGCTTAATGTTACTCTGTCAGATACACAAAAGAAATCTCTCCTATCTCTTGTTTTAGCTACAGTGTATAGACCGCCAGGGCCATATACAGATTTCCTAAAAGAATTTGCAGAATTTCTTTCAGAACTATTGGATAATTTTGATAAAGCACTAATTGTCTGAGATTTTAACGTTCATGTTGATAATACAAATGATGCATTAGGACTTGCGTTTACTGACCTAATAAACTCTTTTGGAGTAAAAAAAAAGCAAAATGTCACCGGGCCCACTCATCGTTTTAATCATAAGCTAGATTTAATTATATCGCATGGAATTTATCTTACTGATATAGATATTGTACCTCAAAGCGATGATGTTTCTGACCATTTCCTTGTATCGTGCATGCTGTGTATTACTGATATTAACTATATGGCTCCACGTTATCGTCTTGGCAGAACTATTGCCAAGCCACCAAAGATAGATTTATAAATAACCTGCCTGATTTATCTCAACTGCTCTGCGTACCCATAAATACACAGGATCTAGACAAATTGACTAGCAATATGGGCATTCTCCAACACATTAAAAGTTGTTGCCCCCATCAATTTGAAAAAAGTTAGAGAAAAACGTACTTCGCCATGGTACAACAGTATTACCCATTCTCTCAAGAAAGAAACTCGTAATCTTGAGCGCAAATGGAGAAAAATTAACTTGGAAGTTTTTAGAATTGCATGGAAAAACAGTATGTCCAGATATAGACAGGCTTTAAAAGCTGCTAGAGCTGAGCATATCTGCAAACTCATAGAAAATAACCAAAACAATCCAAGGTTTTTATTTAGCACAGAGGCTAGATTAACAAATAACCAGACGCCACCCGATTGAAATATTCCTTTACAGTTTAATAGTAATTACTTTATGAATTTCTTTACTGATAAAATAGATAATATCAGAAATACAATAACCAATGTAGATTCTACTGCATCTAATAAGTCAACTTCTTTTGTCACACCCAAAGAAAAACTGCAGTACTTTACCGCTATAGGACAGGAAGAGCTAAATAAACTCATCACTGTGCCTAAACCAACAACATGCCTATTAGATCCCGTACCCACTAAATTACTGAAAAAAATTGTTACCTGTAGCAGAAGAACCGCTTCTCAATATTATTAACTCATCATTATCTTGTCATGTCCCAAAACCATTCTAGCTGGCAGTTATTAAGCCTCTTATTAAGAAACCACAACTAGACCCTAGTGAACTGGCAAATTACAGACCCATTTCTAATCTTCCGTTTATGTCTAAAATTTTAGAGAAAGTTGTATCTTAAAAAATAATATAGTTGTAAAAAATAATATCTATGAAGAATTTCAGTCAGGTTTCAGGCCCGATCACAGCACAGAAACTGCACTTGTTAAAATCGCTAATGACTTGCTTCTTGCGTCAGACCAAGGCTGTATCTCTTTACTAGTTTTACTTGATCTTAGTTTTGCGTTCAACACTATAGATGATGACATACTAATAGATCGACTACAAAACTATGCGGGTATCCAAGGGCAGGCTTTAAGATGGTTTAGATCCTACCTGCCCGATAGCTACCACTTTGTTTATTTAAATGGGGAGTTATCTCAGTTATCACCAGTAAAGTATGGAGTGCCACTAGGATCTGTCCTAGGTCCTCTTCTATTTTCATTATACATGCTGCCCCTTGGTAATATTATTAGAAAACACGGGATTAGTTTCCATTGTTATGCTGATGATACTTGACTATATATCTCAAGACCAGATGAAACTTCTAAATTATCGAAGTTAACAGATTGTGTTAAAAATGTAAAAGATTGGATGACCAATAATTTTCTCCTATTAAATTCAGATGAGACAGAGATATTACTTATTGGACCAAAAAACAGTACACAGAATCTCTTGGCTTACAATCTACAACTAGACGGATGTCCTGTTACTTCCACTACAGTCAAAAGTCTGGGTGTTATATTAGACAGCAACTTCTTTTTCTTTTGAAAATCATATTTCTCATGCTACAAAAACAGCATTCTTCCATCTTAGAAACATTGCCAAGCTACAAAACATGTTACCTGTTTTTGACGCAGAAAAGCTAGTTCATGCATTCATGACCTCTAGAATGGTAGAATGCACTACTAGGTGTTTGTTCTGCATCTTCAGTAAACAAGCTACAGATGCAATGCAGCTGCTAGAGTCCTTACCAGGTCAAAAAAATCTGATCATATTACCCCAATTTTAAAGGGTGTACTCACACTAGGCATGGTTGCTGTGAACCGGGCCCGAGTACGATTGTGCTCTGGCACACCTCTTCCAAGCGGGCCAGGGACGGCTAAACGAACCGCGCCCGGGCACGGTTCGGAGCACTCACACTAGTCAAACGAACCGCACTTTGGTGGTCAAACGCACTCAGGCACGGTTCAAACTGCCTAGTGTGAGTACACCCAAAGTCTCTGCACTGGCTACCTATTAGGTTCCGCATCAGCTATAAAATAGTACTTCTTACCTATAAGGCACTTAACGGTTTAGCTCCTGCATACCTAACTAGTCTTCTACCACGCTACAATCCATCACGCTCCCTAAGGTCGCAAAACTCTGGACTGTTGGTAGTACCTAGGATAGCAAAGTCCATCAAAGGAGGTAGAACTTTTTCGCATTTGGCTCCCAAACTCTGGAACAGCCTTCCAGATAACGTTCGGGGTTCAGACACACTCTCTCTGTTTAAATCTAGATTAAAGACACATCTTTTTAGCCAAGCATTCAAATAATGCATCTCATAAACTTTTCTTGCAGTTATATCTGATCAAATGCTCATTATTGATCTTTTAGCTCTGGTTGAACAAATCTTTCTTTGCTTGGTTTGAACAGCAGTTATGCTAAATATTTTCCTATCTGTTCTATGTTTCTGCCATGGGATTGACACCCCATGGATGGTAACTAGGAATTCACAAGCTTCAGTCTGGATCCAGAACACTTAAGAAGAGATGATGCCAACTCCTCCGAGAACTTCAGATGATGCCAACCCTGAAACAACATACAGCACTACCGAATTTTGCTACAAATTTATGGTGTTCTTTGTTTGATTACGTCATTAATTGATCTTTACCATACATTTCTGCCATATGTACATCAGCTTGACAGTCACCACTATAAGCTACTACTAAATATATTGTAAAAACTTTAATTTGGTTTAAAGTTGCTTTGCAATATGTATTGTGAAAAGCGCTATACAAATAAATTTGAATTGAATTGAATTGAATATAGTATTGGTGTCATTTCCACCACAACACTGTAATGTCCCTTTAAAAAGTTTGTTTGAAAGATTGTTTAGGTGGTTTCCATGGAAATGTTTAGTGACATTAGAGCACATATTGGACATGGAGAGAATATAAATTTTCATCAACAACAACAAATGAAGAAAAATCAAGGTAAATATTGCTTGAGCAGTTAATATATTCATTCTATGTCATTTCCAAACATGCTGTACCTTCAAGGGTGTTTTAAAAAGCGAAGAGAGAGTATTTTGCATACATGAAATGCTAAGTCTTACTTCAAAGCTAATCAGTGAAGCTATCTTCCATTTTTTCACAAAAAACTACAGAAATGTCATTTCCACCACACTGACCTCTGTGAAAAAGAAAGATGGTAGTGAAGAAAAATATCACAGTCCATTTAACAGTTAAAGAGAAGGTTGAGGGTACTCTGCATACTTTTCTTGAAGACTTTTCCATGGGCCTAAAAGAAAAACTGGGAAAGCATGTCTACATCATCAGAAACTAGTATGCTGCTCTTCGTGGTTTGAAAGAAAATCTGAGCGAAGATGAGGTTGTCCTGCATATTGACTTTGCAGAGAATTTTTTCTGCAAGTACAGCAGTGAAATCCAAGCAGTACATTTTGGAGACTCACATAAACAGGCCTCACTACACACTGCTGTGACCTACACCAAAAACAGTGTCATCTCAGTCTGCTCAATCAGCTCCTCTTTACATCATGACATCTGTGCTATTTGGGCACATCTATCAAAAGTCCTCACTTTCCTGAAGGATCAATACCCCACTGCTTTAGTGCTGCATGATGGGCCGACCACCCAATATCGCTCCAAAAATAATTTCTACTTCTTCACCAACATTCCATATCAACTGGGCTGGAAGAAACTGACTTGGAACTTTCTGAAGGCTGGCCACGGAAAAGGCCCTGCTGATGGGATAGGAGGAGCAGTGAAAAGAAGAGCTGATGACATAGCTAGAGGGAAGGACATACCAAATGCTCAGGTGCTCTTTGAGAAGCTTCAGCAGCAAAAGTCTGCCACAGAGCTCTTCTGTGTTGAGCCAGAAGACACTGAGTGTACTGAGTGTATGGACATTAATGTGCCGTCCAAGCTACAAACAATCTGTGGCACAATGAAGATTCATCAGGTAATTGTTGACAGTCGTCTCCAAGCAAATAAATGCCATATAAATGCCATAAGTTTTTCTCTTCTTTCAGATAATCTCTGCTAGCCCAAGCCAAACGTCACGGAGAATCCTCAGTTGCTTTTGCTCTGCACCTCATGACAATTATTTCAATCCAGAAACAGTCATGTTCCAGCATTGGGACGAAGCTTCCCCCTCAACCTGAACATCGCATCCTGACAAACCTCAAATAAGTCTGCAGCACATTGTGGACTTCAACGAGGGACTCACTGGTCAGTGGTGTGCTGTGAAGTATGATGGAGATATTTATCCTGGCATCATAAAGGATACTGATGGCGCTCTGGTTAAAACCATGAGCTGTATTGGACAGCATTGGAATTGTTTTTTTGGCCTCATGACATAATCTGGTACCAAACCAAGAATATCATAGGCCTTATCCCTGAGCCTGTACCATTGACCAGACGTCACAAGGAAATAATTGTGTCTGTTTGGAAAGAAATCTGTGAAACACCTAATTAGATTTGGCCTTGAATCACATCACACACACGCACGCACACACACGCAAGCGCTCTCTCTCACACACACACATGCAAACATACATAGACATACATTCAAGGTGCTCAAAATTTTCCACATGCCACATCTCTGTTTAAATGATACAGTTTCAGGTGTTCTTTACAGTTACTCTTTACAAAGGATGACTTCATTTAATGTTGAAATTTTGATGCATCATTTATTGCTTATATTTTTGCCTTGCCATCAGTTGTGTCAGTTATTTACCGTATGCACTGTAACCGTTCAGCTGTGAGGCAAATCAGTTTTATTCATCAAACTCAGCACTACACTAAAAACATGTGTGGTTATGTTTAATGACTTTGTGAATTGAGTTTAATGAGTGTGACAAGTTAAAGAATTTTTCATCTAATCTACTGCATTTAATATTGAAGTCCCCTACTATTATGCACCTCCCCACAATTAACCCCTTTAGCTCTGCTATGCACCCCCTCTTATCTTTTTCCACATTTGGAACATATATTAATTAATCTGAATTCAACTCCTTTATATTTACATTCTATTACTAGGATTCTCCCCACCTGGTCCCTGTACATCTGCTTTATATTTTCAATTTTATCTTTTCTTATCATCATTGCAAGGCACCTTGCATTTCGTGCACCATTATTATAATATATTTTCTTCTTTCCATACCTCCCTCACATCTGTCCTTGTCCTTCTCCGCCTTTCTTTTGGCACTTAGTCTCTGGGCTCTCTTAGTCTCCCTCCATTTACCTCTCTCGTTATTTCCTCGCTCCTGTTGTTTACAGTCAGCTTGTTTGCAAGTTCGGTCTTCTGTTCAACTTTTTGTTTATATTTCTTTTCGTAACTTGTCTATCTTGCATTTTGATGATTCTGTTGGCTTCCATGCTTTCGGTTGACATCCCAGACAAATATCTGTCGGTCCCCCAAACAGCAAAAGCTGTTGGGGGAACACTTCCTACTAAAATAAAATTGTAACTGTTTAAAAAATCTAAGTTGATTTCAAATTAAGAAAACACAAATATTATTCCTATATTATTTCAAAAGTCTAAAACACAAACACTCAACTTTTACGCTTTCACCAACACACTTTTTGGAGTATACAACTCGCTAGCGCACTCAGGGTGGTATGGCCGTAAGCGAGGCTGCTGCAAAGTGTGGGCTATTTAAAGGCCAGTCCCCCTGAATGCTAGCGTATTATATCAGTAGTGAAGAAAAGCCAAAAGCTTACAGCACCTGGTATTCCCAGGCAGTCTCCCATCCAAGTACTAACTAGGCCCAACCCTGCTTAGTGTCGCACAGTCACCTGTCTGACCAGCCAAAGTCACTCGTTCCCAGTCACCAGCCACCAGCCTTCTAATTGGACTCACCTAATACCACTTACCTGCAACACATATAAGCACATGCACTCCACTCAGACAGCGGCTGGTCTCGAGGTCTCAATGTTGGGATTTACCTACCTGTCTCTACTTGCCTTCTTGGACGGATCAATGCAAGGATTTCTGGAAATTAACTTGAAAAGGATTATTATAACTGTGAGGAAAGGGGCTGGTGTGCCACCCCACACCAGAGCTCGTGCTGGACCTCGGATGTCTCCATTTGGAGAGGATTTCTCTTATGGTGCTGGAGGAGGCAAATGTGGCTCACCAAGCACGATCCACTCGTTGACTGGAGGTCTGGAGGGATCCGTAAATGGAGTTCCCGATGTTTCCGAGAATGTCTGAAGGAATTACCCAAACCAGTCATCACTACTACTCACCTGCCAATCTGTTCCACCTCTGTCGAAAGCCCCAACTCCTCACAAACTCTCTCCATTCCTCCTGAATACCAGTTGTTCAGTAAGGTCGCTGCCACCCATCTTCCACCTCACCGACCATGGGACTGTGCCATAGACCTGCTGCCTGGAGCAAAACTACCTAAAGAAAGAGTCTATCCATTATCGATCCCGGAGAGAGCCGCCATGGAGGAGTACATCCAGGAGGCGTTACAACAGGGTTTCATCCGTCCATCCTCTCACCCGCTGCGTCGAGCTCCTTTTTTTTTTTTTTTCCCGGCCTGTCAGTAACACAGATAACACATGACAGTGTGTATGTGTAGCTATGTTATCATCATTCACAGCCTTTTTTTTTTTTTTTTTTTTTAATGTAATTAATTAATTAATTTAATTTTATATACCTTTTTATTTAACCATACTATGACAGACAAGACTGGGGGACAGAGAAAACAGGAAAAAATAAATAAAAAATAAAAAAGAAATTGGGGAGAAAGTCAACAGAAGAGGGGGAGAGAGAGAGAGAGAAGAAAAAAAAAGGAGAAGGAGGATAGAGAGAGAGAGAAAGATCAAAAAAAGATAATCTGCTCCCATACCTGCTGACAAAAAGAGAAAACAACAGAAGACACAACAGCAGAGAAACTGCAGCAACAACCAACATCTATATGAATCACAGTAAATACTAAATGTTAAATGTTATTGTGCAGCACACATAACCAATATTACAAAATATGTTTTGAAGCAACAGCAGATCAAGACAGTGTGTGTCTGTGAGCACCTGTTTTTACACCAATGTGAATGCTTGTGTGTACACCTGTGTGCACACCTGTGTGTGTGAGCGCATTTGTATTCATAAGGTTCTTCCATGTAAATGTTTAATAGTGTGTGTGTGGGGAACCACAGCCCCGCCCCGCAAGGTATGAAGCAGACATGGGCGAGACCCGGGCCCCAAACATCCGGAGGCCCGAGATGATGAGTGAGGTGGAGTCTAAGGGCTGACCTGACACATGGACATAGACAAACAGGCACACATATACACAAGCATACGTTCCCACCCTCATGCACGCAAACAAATATTCACGCACTCGCCCCACATGTAGACACACAAAAATGGACACAGTACCCACAATCACACTCCCCATTTGTACTCTATACTCCTGGATCCAGGCAGCACAACCCCCAGAGGGGCAATCAGCGCCAGACCCCGGAGCTGAACCCCCTTCATTCTGGCGTGGAGACAGGAAGAACACCCCGGTCCCCCCCAGCAGCAGAGAAGACCACCAGCCCAGACCCTGACCGCTGAGCCGCGGACCGCTCACCACCAGATGTCGCTCTCACTCTGTTTGTACACACGGACTGTTGCACCACACCCCGGACTACATTCCCCATCAGCCATTGCACTTCACCCGCGTCCAATCAGAGACACTATTTATACCCCGATCTTCCTGTGACTCACTGCCGAGTATTGATTTGTGTTTAACAGTCATACAAAGCATTCTCCTTGTATCCTGTCTCCAGTTTTCGTTTAGCCTTCTTGTATCGTTCTAGTCTGTCTCGCTGCCTGCCTTTGAACCCCCTCGCCTGTCTTATCGGATTACTCTTTGCCTAGCCCTCATTCGGATATAGTTCGCCGCTGGACTGACCCTCGCCTGTCTCGGATTACTCTTGTCTCGCCGTCCATGCTCCTGTCTGGCGTTGTTTGACCTGCCTGTCTATGTCTCGTCCCTACAATAAAAGTTTGCATATGGATCCACTCGCCTCCCGTCTCACGCTCTCTGTTACAGAATACTCGGCCAATACAGGATCCAGCAACTTCTCATCCGGATGCCACGCAGGTATAGACACTACAAAACTGTTGTTAGCCCTCGAGCAGGGCACACGAACGCTCGAGGGCTACATCCAAGAGTTTCTGGACATTGCTCGCCATTCAAAACTTCCGGTCTGTGTGCTGATAGACCTTTTAATTGAGGGAGTCAACCAACCACTCCAGTCAAAACTCCGTCGCGAGGGTCCGCGTTCATCATTTCATTTATTCATGGACTTTGCTCTGTTGTGTGTGGGCTCGCCGTTTACTGTGGGTGTCGCGGAGGAGGTACGCGGTAATGGTGGGCGCGCACCCCGCTCACAAAATGGCGGCCACGCCGGCCAAAATTGGCCAGAATTCTTTATAGAATTCTGCTGGAAAGCCATCTGGACCTGGAGCCTTTTTATTGGGCATACTGTTCAGGGCTTCCTGAAGTTCATCTGATATCAGTGGAGAGTCCAATGCCATCGCTTGATTGTCTGGTAGTTTCGGAAGAGTTATATTATCAAATTTCGTCTTTAGACGGGTTTATCTGTGGCGATTTGTAAGATTTGTAAAAGTCCCTGAAAATATTGTTTATTCTTTCAGGGTCATATACTGTGTCCCCAGTTAAGTCTTTAACAGCACATATAGTTGTTTTTTCTTTATTTATTTTTAACTGGTTAGCTAGGAATTGACCTGATTAGTTACCATGTTCAAATTTTTGCCAACGAAGTCTTTGTGCTAAGAATTGAGTTTTTTTATTAATAATTTCATTTAATTCTAGTTTTGCTTTACGTATTTTGTTCAGCATTTCCTGTTCCTGTGAGGATACGTAGGCTTCTTCTAGGGATTTGATGGTTTCTTCTAGTTCCTGAATACATTTATTTTCTCTTTTCTTTTTATGTGATGAGAATGAGATTATTCTACCTCTCATCACAGCTTTGCCTGCTTCCCAGAGAACAGATGCTGATGTTCCAGGCAGGTCATTATAGTCTAAATATAAAGCCCATTCTTTCTTGAAATATTTAATAAAAGCAATGATGTATTGAATCTCCAGTTTTTACTTGGTGGAGTGGCCTTCTTATTCACTAGAGTTAAAGATATAGGAGCTTGATCGCTGACAGCAATAGGGTGTATCTCTGTGTCTGAAATGTCACTCAGCAGTGAGCTGCTGACTAGAAAATAATCCAGACGAGAGTAAGAGTGATGGACATGTGAGAAGAAAGTATATTCCCTACGGTTGGGGTGAAAAGAACGCCATGCATCGCAAAGTCCATAGTCGCTCATGTACTGTTTGACTATATTTGTGGATTCCCAATTGCACTGAGTTCCAGCTGTACTGAGCCTATCCATTTCTTTATTTAGTCCAAAGTTGAGGTCTCCCCCAAGAACAAGTGCGCAATCTAGGTGTTCAAAGAGTGCGGTAAATAAAACGTGCAAGAAAGAGGGGTCATCAACATTTGGACCATATACACTGACAATACATAACTTTTCGTTAAATATAGATAATTTCAAGATTAGAAATCTACCTTCTGGATCTATAACTGTGTTGAGTACTGTGAAATTAACATTTTTATGTATTAAAATTGCTACCCCCCTTTGCCTAGAGTTATAGCAGGCTGAGAACACATTAGGAAACTCAGTTGTTTTAAGTTCGTCTGTAGCTGTGGCAGGTCTATGAGTCTCTTGTAATAAAACAACGTCTGCCTGTAGTTTTTTAAGCTGGCTAAATATTTTTAACCTCTTCTCTCTGGAGCCAGCTCCATTCACATTCCATGTGACAAACCTTAGTGCGCCCATAGATGTGTGTGTGTGTGTAGCTAATGCTGCACGCTGCGTGTGATGCTCAATTGAATGAGATATGAGCGGGCGTGTACGTGCTTGTGTGCGAGTATGTCCTCCATGTCTGTGTGCGCTGTAAGGTCGGAGTGGTTGCGTAAACGCTGAGTGTATATGTATATGGTCGTGCCGTGCAGATGTGTAAAGATATAGGGTGTTGTGTGTGTGTGTGTGTGTGTGTGAGTAGGAAAGCAGGTGACCGGTGCTGTGAGAGGAGTTAGAAGTAAGAAAGACATACAAAGCAAGCAAGCAGGGAGGGATGCAAGTCAAAACTTGACAGAAACGAAAACAACATTTGTAACAACATTTAAATGCTGCGGAGACTGACGGTATCATGTTTGTTATGGTATCGTGTTAAATTAGCGAATTGACATAAATAGTTAGATAGAGGTAAATGGAAGATCAAGCAAGGAAAGAAGAAAAATAAAAATATAACGGATTCTTATCTGGAGTGGTGTTAATATAACCACGGAGTGGTACTGAGGTCGCGGTAGAGCCGCCCGTCCACGTAGAGCCGGTCCACGGCGATGACCGCTCGGGAGCCCTTCTGGATGAGACTGCGTCAGATTGGGAACAGAACTTTGCGTCGCTCCAGGATTTCTTTGGGGAACTGGTCGTTTACGCTAAAGTCTGTTCCTTTCAGCTCCCTGCCGCGACTCTTCACCTGCTCCTTCTGCTTGAAGTATCCGAATTTGGCCACAATAGCACGCGGCCTCGGGGTTCCAGGTTTCTTCGGTCCCAGCCGATGGACTCTTTCGAAGCAGATGTTTTCCACAGTGTCTTCCGGAAGCTTCAGGTACGTTTTGATAAAGGATTTAACCGTAGCTTCTGTGTCCTCTTCAGCAGATTCCGGGATGCCTGAAAACACCAGGTTATCTCTCATACTACGGGCCTGGAGATCGATGACAGTCTCTTTTATTTTTTTATTTTCTTCATTTAGATGGGTCACATTCTCAGTTAGAGACTTGACCGAGTCTCGTAGTGATGCGTTCTCAGCAGCGAGTGTTTCCACCTGCTGCTGGCTGAATTCCAGTGATTCCCTCAAGGATTTGAATTCACGGCGCAGGATCTCAACCAGGGACAACCTCACGTCGAAGCTGGACAACCGCTTGTCGATTGAATCCAGGATGTCGGTAAAGCTTTTACCCGTCTGCGATGTTGTTTCAGGCGAGTCTGCCGGGCGACTTCTTTTGGAAGACGGCGTCTCGCTTTTGACTGGGGAACATGCATTTTGGTTTTTCTTCATGACTATAACGTCGAAGCACCAGTCGATGTATTCCTGGAGAGTTTCCAAATTTTCCTCGCTGTTCATTCAGTTTTTCCGCCAAGTCTCCGGTGTCTGACGCCAAGTTTTTCCGCCAAGTTTTTCCGCCAAGTCTCCGGCGTCTGACGTCACCTACAGCATTTCCGCTCTCCGAGCTTCTTCTTTGTGGCCAAGAAGGATGGGGGTCTGAGACCCTGCATCAATTACCGAGCCCTCAACGAACAGACGGTAAAGTTTGCCTACCCACTTCCTCTGGTCCTGGCTTCCTCTGGTCCTGGCTGCATTCTATAAAAAAATCATTCTTTAAAAACTCTGTATTAACCACCCATACACCTTGTCCTCTCTCAGCTCCACTAAAATCCACTGTTACGTATAAAAAATCATGATCACTCCTGCTGTACATTTTATAGAAAATCTTTGAAATAAAATGCTCGAATCTTCTGTCACAGAAAAGAAAATCTATTCTGCTTTGTTTTAGAGTTGAATTCACACACTGTCTTCTTGAATATTCTCTTTTAACTCTATTTCTATCTCTACATACATCTACAAATTTGTGTTTATCCATCATACATTTTAGTTATTTTCTTCCAACATCAGCTCTATACACCATAAAATCTTCAACATCTATTCTTTCTATAACAGTATTAAAATCTCCTATAACAATGACATTCTTCCACCCATTAATTACAACACTCAACTCTTTAAAAAAAAAATCTTCATTTGGAGCATGTATGTTACTGTAACGGGACTCTTGTGAAGCGCGTTAGATCCAGATGCGAGCTTTATTAAACACAGCGTAGACAGACAGGGTCGATCTCCAAACAAACAGTAACACGAAGGCAAGACAGAAGCGTAATCCAAATAAGCAGCCAGAAGGTCAAAATCCCAGTGAGCAGTCCAAAGTAACAAAATAAACAGGGCAATGAAACAAGGCAAAAACTATGGCAATGAGCTAGACAAAACTATAGCAAAAAACAAGACAAAAACTATGATAAAAAAACAAAACCATGGGAATAACAAAACAAGCCAATGAAATCAGGAGAAACACTTGGTAGAGTCCGCACAGGCAAAACAATACTTTGCGAGGCCTGTTTGGTATAGGCCTCCTTAAATGGCCACCAAACAGGAAGTAACCCAAGAAGCAGCAGAGGGTGCAGTAACAGAGAGTCAATGGGTGAGGGCTCCCTCTGCTGGCGTGGCGTTACAGTTACATATCGTTTTTTCTTCTCCCCTATCCATAATTTTAACAGTTAAAATCCTTCCACTGTTATCTTTAAATAAAACATTTGTTGGTGGGTGCTAGTGCGCATGTGTGAGGTATAGACGCGTTTGGCTTGAGCTCCTCTCAGTGGTCTTGTCAAAGCTATTATCTTACTGTGTTTTATTTAGTTTTTCGCTTTTAAAGTGTGCCTACTCGTTTCATTTAGCATTAACTCTTATCAAGATCCGATAATGCCGAAGCCGAGTGCCTCTAATAAAGTTAAGAGTGCTGACGATCAATTCACCAGAGCTAATGCTAAAGCTAATAGCCCATCTGACAAGGCTGAGAAAATTCCAAACACTGCTCTCGCTATGTGCCAGTAGATATGTAAAGAGATGTCTGAGTCAATTTTACAAGAAGTGAATGCCCACTTCGATGGTTTTGGACTCAACTTTCAGAAGCTTGTGACTTTTCTGGCTGAACTACGAGCCCGGTTGGCCAATCAAGAGTTGGCGACCAGTGACTTTGAGGCAAGGATACAGAAGTTGGAAACTAAGTACTCAGAGCTGTCTAAACAAAACAGTCTTTAGCTCCATGCTAAAATCCTGGATCTAGAAGCTCGGTCTAGAAGACACAATATCAAGATCGTCGGGATACCGGAAGGAGAAGAGGAGAGTAAACCCACTGAATTTGTATCAAGGCTGATTTCCCGATTATTTGGGGAAGAGCATTTCCCTCATCCAGTGAAAGTGGAAAGAGCGCATTGTTCTCTTCAGCCGAAACCAGCTGTGGGCGAAAATCCACGCACAATCCTGGTGCATATCCATAATTTTCAAGAGAAGGAACTGATTCTGCGCTGTGGGAGATTGCAACAATTGGAATACAAGGGGAAAAGGGTCCTAATCTTTCCCGACTATACCAGCGAGGTTATGTCTCAGCGGAACGCCTTTCGGGATGTAATGCAAAACCTGCGCAAAAAAGGAATCAAGTTCATGCTGCAATACCTGGCTAGGCTGCAAATTCAACATCAGGCATTGGGGGCGCCTACAGTTTTCGAGGATTCAACAAAGGCAGCCCGGTTCGTGGAAAGGTGTGGTGAGAATTCAGGAGACTAAGTCCATGTTTGAATTGCATTTTCCTGTGCTGTTGCAGTGCCTGTGTACTGTATATCCGGGAGCTAGTAAACCTAGCTAGCCGCCTACTATGATGTGCAGAAGTTATGAATGTATGGTGCAATAAGACAATTAAAATGACACAACAATCTGTTTTTTTTTTTCTTTCTCTCTCTCTTCTTTTTTTTCTTTTTCTGACGAGATCATGACTTCTTTGTTCACATATTTGAGAGGGTTCTTTGTCAATGAGCAGTTGGTTTTTGTGAACTGCCTGGCAGCTCCTTTCTGGATGGAACTGGGAACTCCAGTGTCTGGTTCGGGAAGACACAATGTGGTAAGTTGTGGGTTGCAGTTCTCATTGTATCAGACTTGTCTGCTGCTTTTGTGTTATTTTCTTTTGTTTAATTTTACTTTCTGTTTTTTAGTTCAGTTTTTACAATGTACTCTCTTGCTGCAAATTACTTGCTGGAGGTGTGTGTTCAATTTTATGACTTCCCTTTTCTCTTATGGTTATGCAGAGGTCTTCTAGTAGAGTATTGACTGGGGGAAGAAATGTGACATTGGTCTCTTGGAATGTTAGGGGGCTAGGAAATGCTGTAAAGAGAGAAAAAGTATTTTGGCATCTTAAATCCTTATCAGTGGATGTGATTCTTCTACAGGAGACTTATATTAAAGCAACTGAGCAGCGTAAATTAAGGTGTAGCTGGATATCACAAGTTTATCATTCACCATTCACTTCTCATGCTCGGGGTGTGGCCATCCTCTTTTGGAAAAATATTCCATTTCTGTTTTCTTCTATGGTCACAGACCCCCATGGCCGATATATCATAGTGTCTGGATCTTGCCGTTGACATTCTTGAATCGGGGGTGACTTGAACTGTTACCTAGACCCTTATTTAGATAGATTATCATCCACGTGCACCCCACCTGGAATTGCATCAGTACAGGTCCTAAACAGTTTGCTCAAGTGCAGAAATCTGGTCGATATTTGGAGAATTCAACATCCTGCTGACAGGGATTATTACTCTTATTCACATGTTCACAAATCTTACAGTAGAATAATTACAGTAATAGATTACTTTTTAGTTGATTTTCAGTAGGGATGCACCGATACCGATACTGGTATTGGTACCGGGCCCAATACGGAGCTCCTGTACTCGTACTCATACTCGTTAAAATGCCCCGATACCAAACGCTGATACCACACTGCATGTGACAAGTGCGTATTCAGGCAAAGAAACACCGACAACAGAACAACAGACAGCAGAATGGATTCATTAGAGATTAAGAATGTCTACGAAGTATATGTATGCAAGTAATATAATGTTAAACATTCAGTATTAACGCCTGCATAGCTGGTGCGCGCAAGCTGATGCACGCAGAGTGGATTGAGCGCGCGGAGGCGAAGACGTGCGGGCTTGTCGAGATAAGATCCCGCCTTGACATCACTGGAAAGTTTGTAGTTTGGTCGGATATGTCAAAAACAAGTGAGTAAAGCAATGCACAAGTTATTTAACGGTAGAGAGAGAGAGAGCGAGAGAGAGAGAGAGAGAGAGAGAGCGTGCACTTTTGTTGAGTGATCTTACTTAGCACACGCATCATTTGGATTGAAACAAATTCGTAAATATAAAACAACATTTATAGGGGTATTCAGTTATGAGATTCATGACGAGTGGTTCCCTGCATTATTACAACAAAACGTGTGATTAAAGTACTGAGTCGCTGCAGCGGAGCAGTTTAATGCTATTAAATTAAAAATGTACCAGCAAAATAAATAAATAAATAAATAAATAATAATAATAATAATTGAACAGTGAAAGTAACAAAACACATTTTAATGGGCATAATTAAGTGTAAAAATAAAAATAACTAAGGGATATATAGTCAAACCAAAAATTATTCAGACACCAGATATACACCACCTAATGTTTGATTTGTTTTTTTTTTACTAGTTGGTGCAAGACAGTTTATGATAATGTGATAATGTGAAAAATGTTGTCTGATAATGTGAGAAAAGGTATCTGAATAAATTTTGGTTTGACTGTTTCTATTTAATAAAAGAAGTTAACCAACTAACATTATACATATTATTTTAGTTTCTGTACCCAATATTTTACAAATTTACTGGTTAAATTAAAAGAATATCGGTATTGGTACTCGGAATCGGCAAGTACCAAAAATAAAAGTATTGGTATCAGGCGAGTACTGGAAAAAGTGGTATCGGTGCATCCCTAATTTTCAGTTAATTTCTTGTGTTACTAAAACCAAATATCACAGCATATTAAGCTCCGATCACAGTCCACTTACCATGTCTCTCGATCTTTCTCTCCAGAAGCAATCTTATTCCTGGTGTTTCAATCCATCTCTGCTTTCTGACAGTAAATTTGTAGATTATATTACCACCAAGTTAAAATAGTTTTTATAGTTTAACGATAATGGGGAGGTGTCAGATTCTATACTTTGGGAGACTTAAAAGTGGTCATGCGTGGGCACATTATCTCCTACAAAGTTAATGCCAAAAAAGAAAGAGAGAAACGACTTTGAGATACAAAGTGTTCTTCCTGTTATTGAATTGGCATATCAGATATCAAAATCATCTGAAGGTTACAGCAAGATAGTGAAACTTAAATATGAGTAAACTGTATCTTTGGTGGTCAAATAAACAATCTATTTTTGAAAATGAGACAGAAATGTTTTGAAGTGGGGGATAAGCCAGATAAGCTTCTAGCACGGCAACTTAAAGGGGCTCAAGCCTCTAGGTTAATTCATACCATTAAGTCCAAGGATGGCACCCTGTTGACCAACCCTAAAGATATTAATGCACAATTTAAAGAATTTTATAGTGAACTGTACACTTCCAGCAGCAAGGCCACTCATTCTGATCTGATGGATTTTTTTTTTTTGACTCTTTTGAAACACCCAAACTTCACAATGCTGCCAGGGCTGAATTAGATTCTGACTTCACTCTACAGGAGATAGTCTCCGCTATCAAGTCATTTCTGTCCGGAAAGGCGGTGGGGCCAGATGGATTGAGTTCTGAATTTTTTACTAAATTCTGTGACATTCTGGCTCTGCTTCTTCTTAGAATGGGAATCAATTCTAAAAAAGATAATGTTCTGCCTAATACATTGTATGAAGCCAATATATCGCTCATCTTAAAGAAAAATAAAGACGAAACTGACTTGGCTAGTTATAGGCCAATTGCGCTTCAGAATTTTGATAGGAAATTTGTTACTAAAAATGTACGTAGCCTCCTCAATACAATATACCCTAATCATACGAAAGCTAATGAGGCAGTGATCCTGTCCTTGGATGGCAAAAAAGCTTTTGATCAGGTTGAGTGACCTTACATGTTTGAAGCATTGCAGAAGTTTAGGTTTGGTGGAACATTTATATCATGGGTTAGGTTAATATACACTAAGCCTGTGTGTACAATTTTACCGAACACAGACAGGTCATCTAAATTCTCTTTGCATCGTTCTGTACAACAGGGCTGCCCCCTCTCGCCTGCCCTTTTTGCTATTGTGATAGAGCCCCTTGCCATATGTATAAGATGTCATAAAGATATCATGGGACTTGAAGTTGGAGGGAGTGAAGCCCTTATAAGTTTTCATGCAGATGATGTAATATTGTATTTTGTAACAGTCACCGTCTGTCACAGGTTTTGTCAGTACACTTTTGGTTGATGTGTTCATACTAGCCACTAGAGGGACACGTGTAGCGCACCCTGTACTAGATAAAACAGGAAATAGTTGAATAAGTGCTAGGTTCTGTTTGAAGTGGTTGTGGCTAGATGGGATACAGCTCAGACCAGAAACTAACAATGAAATGAACTGTTCTACCTATTGGATTGTGGTGTTTTAATGTCTACACGTACACCTACCCCAACCCTAAACTTAACCCTTACTATAATAAAAAAAAAAAAAAACAGTTTTATTGTTGTACAGTGTGACAAAAATAACGTTAGATTGATGTGTGCATGCCCAGTAGCTAGAGCTGCATCCCTTCTTGCCTTAACCGTTTGAAGCTGCCTCATAATTGTCTTTGGCTTGCTCTTGTTTGAGAAAACTTTTGTTTCCTGCTCAAGCGTAAGTTTCACGTTTACTCATTATATCCATTACTTTGGTGAGTTTGTTTAGTTTAACTAATTCACTTGATGTTAGGTTCTGTTTGAAGCTGCCTCTTGGTTGCCTGTGGCCTACATCCAAATCCTGTTTGAGAAACCTTTGTTTCCTGCTCAAACATTTTTGAAGTTTGTTGATTATGGTACCCATTACTTTGGTGAACCTAAATTGAGTTTAATTAGTTTATTTGCTGTTTTCTCTTGTAGAGGATTGTTAATGATGTAGTTCTTGCTCAAGTACTGTGACTACCTCTTTGTGCTTATGGACAATTGTATTGCTGAAGCCACTTCTTTGGTGTATATTGGAGCATGTCCTTGGTGTGGACTGGACATCCCAGTTTAGGATATCATCTTCAGCCTGCATAAATCTGCTCATCCACAGATAGGACTGGTTACTTTTATTTTTGGAACCATTTATGATCTCAACCTGTTGTGGACTTTGTGGGCCATTTCAACTCTTCACACACATGCACTCATATGCACGGTAAACTTGTTATATTGTATGTATGTATGTATGTATATATTTGTATGTGACTTGCTTTGTTTGGGGAGTTGTGTCTGACAAATGTGTTAATTGTTTGAAAGCATGCAGAAAGAGACACCACTGTTGTCTGTGGATGTATTTATTTGGTGATATAGCTCTTTCACATCAGATCAATTCTGATATTTGCAATGAAGGTGATTTTTCTCCCCCTTTAAATTCTAGTACTTTGACCAGTGCAAAGTAACTGGGACTGTTAAAACTTGAAGAACTCTGGACATTCTGTTCCCATTCTTGGAGTTAATTACTTCTTTTGGGAGATTATCTGGGTATACAATCAACCTGTCTATAAGTAACTTTATGCCACTCTCTGATACTTGCAGACTTGGATTTCTGGAAAATATTCCATTAAAATAGTTAGGGACCAATCTGTACATCTCGGACTGACAATTCCTAAAGACCCAAAATTATTATACAAGTTGAATTTTGCTGAATTTCTTTTAAAACTCAAATGTAACATAGAGAATTGGAAAATCTTGCTATTATCAATGATTGGACATATAAACAATAAAAATGGTCTCTCTTTCTAGATTTTTATAGATTTGTCAAAATCTTCCAATTTTTATTACTTTTGCCTTTAAGGAACTCGATTCTATAATTCTGTCTTATGTTTGGAACTATAAGACGCATCAGATATCTAAAATTCATTTACAAAAACCCAGGTCTGTGGGTGGTTTTTCTGCCAGTATTTAAACACTGTTACTGGGCTGCCAATTTTGGGCTTTAATGTACTGGGAGAAGGGAGCACCGGGTAACCTGAGCCCTTAAGTTCCCTTATGGGTGCAAATGGAGACAGGTCTGGCTGGTAGGACCTCATTAGTGGCCATGTTATTCTCAAAGTTAGACAAAATTAGAGTTATAAATAAGTATTGTGTTAAAAAAATTAAATCAATTTTAAATCAAGTAAGAAAAGTCCTGTCCCTACCGGAGACCTCTGTGTATACTTATTTAGAACTTATTTTGTATGGAAGGATAAGAGTTTATGTTCTATTAAGGACCTTTATGTTGAGGGAAGGTTTGCTTTATTTAATTAGCTAAGAGAGAAGTTTGATCTGCCCCATTCACATTTTTTTTTCGTTATTTACAAATTAGGCATTATGTGAAGTCCAACATTTGTAATTTTGAATTCCTCCATGAGAAACGCTTTTTTTTTTTTTTTTTAATATATATTTTCTTAAATCTTCCTCATTCTACGCATCTTATCTCTAAATTTGTTGGCTTATTTGAAAGTTGTGTCACAGCCCCTAATGAGTGATTTAAATTGGCCTGGGAAGATGAACCAAGAGCTCTCTGACGAAACTTGGAATAGGTGTTTGACTGCAGTGTGGTCTTGTTCAGTCAACAGTAGACATCAGTTGATACAATTCAAGGTCATTCATCGTTTGCATTATACCAAGACCAAACTGCACAAAATTTTCTCTACTGTTTCACCATTTTGTGCAAGGTCTCAGAGGATACAACTGCTCATGCTTTCTGGTTTTGCCCTTCACTGTTTGGATTTTAGACAAGTATATTCGATTGGTACTCTAAGGCCTATAACAGGCCTCTTCTGCCGGACGCGGAGCTTGCTATCTTCGGCTTTTCACAACACACCTCTAGTCTTCCAAAAACTTTACAACAGGCCCTCACCCTGGGTATGATCGTGGCCAAGAGACTTATATTAAAGAACTGGAAGTCATCTTCACCTCCCTCTTTTTGAATTTGGATAATGGACATGATTTCTGTCATACAAGACTACAATTTTAGAGGACTATTTTTTGAGGTATTTATTATTGTAAGCATTATAATTTATGTATGTAGGTATTGTACATGTGTGTATTTTTTTTATATATATATATATATATATATATATATATATCTTTTTTTTTTCATTTGTTTTCATTTCTGTATTCTTTTTTTTTTCTTTCTTTCTTTGTGAGTGTGAAGTCTGATACAATGTTGTTTGTGTGTTCTGTGTTGTATTCTGAAAAATCTTTAAAAAAAAAAAATTAAAAAATAAAATAAAACATTTGTTGATTCTACAACTCTCCTTCTAATTAGTATCTCATTTAGATCATTACTAAACTGCATTTCTCCATCCCAACTTTTTTGTTAAATCATCAGTTATTGTTTTATTCCACCCAGTTTCTTGTATACATAAAATATCACTTTGTTTTGTTAATTACATTTTCAAACTTTATTTTAGATGACAACCCTCTAACATCAAGCGAGACCAAACATAAATCATTCATAATAAAATGAAAGAAAAAACACAGACCAAAACAACCCATAATCCATGTGGTGCCTCTCTTGAGATCTAACAGTTTAGATCAATTCTGTCATCTTTTAACCTTGCTTTTGCTTGTTTCCTTAATTTTTGTTTCTTCAATACTTGTTCAATGTTTACTTGTGCAACTGTTTTACATCTTCTGTTCATACTTTCCACTGTTCTACTTTCAATCTAAGTTCATTTCATCAGTTTCCTCATCGCTTACCTCCTCTTTATTCCTGCTATCAGCAATTTCACTTGGTGTTGCACATTCCTTCTCTTTGGTTTGTGTATTATTATCCATAGTTTGCTGTGTCTCACTCTGTTGTATTTACTTAAATATTTTTTATCTCCATTGTTCTCTCTCCCCGTACGTACCTCCTTTTCTTGTTTATGTAGATCCTCTGCTGTTCCATTCAATTCCTGTATTCTGTCTTCCCTTCTGTCGTCACTTCAATCCTCCGTGCTCTTGCACCTCCATCTCCATTTCTTCATTAGCCACCTCTTCTGATTCACATGTGTCTTTCCATGTCTTTTCACAGCTTTGGCACCCTGGTGCTTGACGGACCTGTGCAATATGCCCCATGCTCCAGACATTCTCTGCAAACATATTGAGGGCAGTCCTTTTTCTCATGATCTGTGCTTGCACATATTCTACAAGCCTTCAGTTGTTGATCATGAATTACTCTGAAGTATTGTAATCCTTCCTCCGTATCAAATCTTGTGTTGTATGGGTCATCATCTCTTTAGGAAATTTTGCTCTTAAAAACCTTGTTCCATCCACAACAGTTGTGCCTGGATAATATCTCCTTCTTAAAGGGAGAATTGGATTTACTCCCTAGTCCACCAGTTTTTGGATAATTTCGTTGTCCTTCATATAGTTGGGCAAATGCAGAAAGGAGACCATTCTTTCAGTTGTACGTAATTCTTCGACTTGACTCGCGTCTTCCGTTATTCTGTTCAAATGTTTGTTTACCTTGACTTCTTTGTAGCTCTCCACTCCTTAGATCCAATCCATTCTTTTTTCTCCTTGTAACAACCATTGCCCTTGTTTCACTGTTATTTTTGTCACTGTCAATGTCCTTGGATCAGATCAGTAGTAAAGAAAAGGCAAAAGCTTACAGCACCTGGTATTCCCAGGCAGTCTCCCATCCAAGTACTAACCAGGCCCGACTCTGCTTAGCTTCCGAGATCAGACGAGATCGGACGCGCTCAGGGTGGTATGGCTGTAAGCGAGGGCTGCTGTGAAAAGTGGGCTATTTAAAGCTCAGCCAGCATATCAGATCAGTAGTGAAGAAAAAAGCCAAAAGCTTACAGCAACTGGTATTCCCAGGCGGAATTTTTAAGAAAAATTCCAAGCAATTAAAATACATAGAAATGTTTAAAAAGGTATAAAAGATACAGATTTACATATTTTCAATTAAATATATTCACGTTTCATTTGGTTATACAATTTATAACATTCATTGTTATAAATTTAAAAAAAATAGTTCCCCGGCAATTTCCAGTTCATTCCCTCTAAAACTTGGCAAGTTTTGGGCGACAGAAACTTGTAAAACTGATCCAACATGTTTTCATCTTTAAAATGCACATACAATTTCTCCAGGTATCCTTCTGTTTTCATTTAAAAAAATTCCAGACATCCATCACAATTTTTTTTTTCTTTTTTAGCCACAATCCTTCTTTCCCAAATGGCACTTTTCATTAGCATTATACAGAGATTGACACATTTTTTATTTTGATTCTTCCTTTCCCATCCAAGCATCACCCCTCTGTTCCACACTATTTCATTTTCATCCCACTCACAGATCAAATTCTTAATTAAAACTTTACAATCTTTTAAAAAAACCTTCCAAATCTTTGCAATATAAAAACAAATGTAAAAACCCCACGTCTTTTTCTTGGCTTTACACACCTTGTTCTGTTCCATTCCAATCTTGTTTAAAATAGAATCCGTAAACACCACCTTGTGCCTTATAAAATACTCTAAACATTCCAGTTTTGTTTCCACACATCTCCCCCTCATGTTTCCCCATATTCCACTCTCTCTAAATTTTTTAATTTTTGCACCCAGTACTTGTTCACAATTGGTTTCTTAAAAAACACCATCTCTAAAAAAACAATAAAACATTTTCACAGTACATTCTTTGAGATCATACAATTTTTCCATACACATCATTCTTCTCTCTTTCTTCTTCCATATTTTCTATTCTTTGGATCCATTCACTTGGAATTGCCTGTTTAATTGTTTCAAATTTGTTTTTGATTTCTTGCATATTGTATTCCTCTTTTGCCTCCTCCATTGTATCTACGATATATTGTTCTGGTAAAAAAACCTTCTTTAAATTCATATAACACATCCCTTACTTTTATTATCTCTACATCCATTTCTTAAAAAAATAAAACTTTCCCTTGTTTTAAAATGTTACTATTTAAGACCAGAGGTTGCTTTAAAATGTTTTCTCTTCCATGCGGATCGTATTTAATTTTTGTTAAAAACTTTCCCCACGCGCTAAAAATTTCCCTATAGAACTCAGGTACGATTTCCATCATCCAAAATTTTGTTTTAATCCATAAAACCCCATCCTCCATGTTAAGATTCCCACATTTAAGAAATATCTCAGTTTTTTTCCACTCCGGTCTGTTTTCTTTTCCTAGATACTTTTTGACTCTATTTACTCTTAAGATGTTTTTTCTCTGTTCTACGTCTATTAATCCTAAACCACCCCTCTCTATCCCTCCTAAAATTGTATTAAAAGCTATTCTTAGTGGTTTACCCTCCCATAAAATATCAAGAAAAAATTTCTTCAACCTCTTTTCCTTCCACACAGGCATCTCCAATACATATAAAACATACCACAATTTAGACACCTTAAAACATTTAAAACTTTCCTAAAAACTTCCCCAAAACCAAAACATTTAAGCACTTCAAATAAATACTCCATGTTCAACCCTATCAAAAGCTTTTTCGAAATCTAAGCTGATTAGATATCCCTCTTCTTGCCTTAACGAAGCGTGTACCGTCTTCGATCTCTGTGCCCGGGTGCAGCCTCCTTTTAATTTTAGAGATGGGGAAAACTCCCCAGCCTTCCAATTTATCTAAAAGATTTTGATCATCCAGGTAAGCAGGCAAATGCATGAAAGAAACAACATAGTCTCTGTTTTGGAGCTTTTTTATTTCACAATTAACTCCTTTTATTACCAGTCTGTCGATCAGTTCGTCACAAGTTTCCTCCTTTTCTAGTGTTCATGTTCTAGAGTTCATATTCCTTCCCTTGGCTAGGCCTTAGGGCAAGGATTCTCCCATTACCGCATTTGTCTGTCACCACTTTAATAATATCCATGACCCTCAGCTCATTTACTTTTTCCATGTCCACAATCATAGTTGCCTCCTTCAAATACTTCTTTTTGCTCTTTTCTTGATGTCCCGCTCATTGTTGATTTATCAGTCCCTCTTCGTTTGCCATGCTTGTTTCTCCCACCAGTCCAGTATTGTTTGCCATTCGCATTCCTCCATGCATTCCAGTGTCGTTTTCCCATTCCTGTTTCTCCAGCCAGTCCAGCGTCGTTTTCCCTTCGTGTTTCTCCAGCCAGTCCAGTGTTGTTGTCCAATAATCCGTCCATGATGTAACAAAAACAAAAAAAAAAGGGGAAACCACCTTCCAGCCAGCACGTGTGCTGCTGTCAGGTGGTTTAAAGCCCCCCCAAAACAAACAAACGAAAAAAAAAAAGTCCAAAGAAAAAAACAAAACAAAAAAAATCACACAAAGCGGGAGAGCCTTCCTCTCCCAACTGCAGCCAGACACTTCCTGTTTGCACACTAGCTCCCTCTATCGGGCGCGCTCAGGGTGGTATGGCCATAAGCAAGGGCTGCCGCAAAGACTGGGCTATTCAAAGGTCAGCAAACCTGAAGGCCAGCATATTATATCAGTAGTGAAGAAAAGATGAAAAGCTTACAGCATCTGGTATTCCCAGGTGGTCTCCCATCCAAGTACTAACCAGCCCCAACCCTGCTTTAATCATTATTAAAATATATATCACCGTCCCATATTCTTCTTAAATCATTTACTATTTCATCATTCCAGTAAGTTTCTTGTATGCACAATACATTACAATCTTGTGTTAAATGTAACAACCTTTCATATTTTTGATTATTAGATATTTCTCTTACATTAACCGAAACTAAACAAAGACAAGTCATTATTCCAAAAACTAACCACAAGGAAACCACACAAAAAATCAATTAGTAAGTCCTCTTCAGACATTTCTACATTTCTGTCTTCTTTTCTTTTCTCTTCCTCCCTTTTTTTCCTTCTTTTCTTTAAGTGCATCTCTCTTTATTTTTTGTCTTTTCAGTACTGCTTCAATGTCCATTTCAATTTTGTTTTTCATTTTACAAACTCTTTTCAAACCCATGCCATTTTTACTCACTCCACTTATACCTTTCTTGACCATTCCTTCTTTCTTTTCAGCCTCTTCTTCTTTTTCCTCAACATTTTCTGTTGCTTACGTTGTTCTGTTCTCTGATCTTGTTTCATTATCTATAGTTTTCTCCAACATCATGAACTCCTCTTCTTCTTCAATATCCTTTGCCTCTTCCTGTAACTGTATTCCATTCAGATCCTCTCTTATGTCCACCAGTTCTGCCTCACTTTCTTTTCTGCATGATTTTGTTGTCATTTTGTTGTCATCTGTTCCTTCTTATTTTCATCTTCTATCTCTGTATCCACATTTTCTGTATCTTCTTCTTGCTCACATCTACATCTCTTCATCACTTCATTGCATCTATTGCATCGGGAGGCCGTGCAATTTCTGGCTTAATGTAATTTTTCATCACATTCCCTGCAGGTGAACTGAGGACAGTCTTTCATTTCATGACTTGTGTCTGTACAAATTTTGCACACTTTTACTTGAGAGTCATGTATTACTCTAAAAGATTGCAGCCCCTCCTCAGTTTTGAATTTTGTGCTGAATGGCAATGATACTACATCCTGTGGAAATTTGACTCTGATGTATCTGGTGTCAGGATATACACAAACGCTAGACAGGAAAGTGAGTTAAATCCAGTATTTATTAAATGGAAAAGCAAACTTAACAGGTATAGGGAGCAGAGGAATGTAGAACTTGCGGATGGTAGATATAACAGGAATAGTCTTACTGCAGGAGGCGAACAGAGTTCGGGAAACACACACCTCGGTGTCAGAGAGATAATCCGTGTTCAGAAGTAACTTCAAGGAGATAATCTTTGTTCAAAGGAGATAGTTCATAGGAGCAGGAGTTCGCTGGATCAAGAATCTGTATCCAAACTGAGGACAGACAAGGAATGAACTGAGGTGTGTGCTCATATATGCTGTGGTTGATGAGGGTGTGCAGGTGTTCAGAATTCAGGTGATTGGTATCGTTGTGTGGTGGTGAGAGAGCCTGGTGACTCCGTGACAGTACCCCCTCCTCAATACAGACAGAGATTCTGGGTCAGTCGGCGGCTGCGTTCAGTAGGTGATAAGCGGGTGTTGTCTATTTGCATAGGCTCAGACTCTGGTTCTGGGAAGTTTAGTTGCCCTGGCATACGGTGGTGAGTGGCGGAGGATTGCAAGACATATGTTTCTTCCAATTAGCTTTGCATGCGGTGAGACACTCTGATGGATTGTTGGATAAATTTTTCCAAACCTATAGAGTCATCGTAAATGGCCAGTTGCAGTCGTAACGTAGGGTTTAAACCCTGACGGTAAGTAGTCAACAGGGATCGCTCATTCCATCCACTAAAGGTGGCAAGGGTTCGAAATTTTAGAGCATAATCTGAGATTCGGATACCTCACGGAAGTGGGCCACAAAGTTTTCAAATGACTGCATAATGGGACCAGACCGATACCACGTAGTTTCTGCCCATTGCAATGCTCTTCCTGTTAACAGAGAAATAACATGAGATCTTAGAACGTTTAACAGGAAATTGTAGTGGTTGCATTTCAAGTACCAGTGAACACTGGAATAAAAAGCCATTGTAGCTCTCCACCGTGTGGAGATCTACAATGAGAAGGAGAAGGAGAGTGTTGAACGGGCGGAGTGGTAGTGACAGGTGTAGCAGTGTGACTGGTGAAGCAGTGTGACTGGTGAGTCCTCTTCTCATTATTTCGACCGACTCCTTGAATGGATCGGGATCTGTCAGATTCATCTTGCCTGGTCTGTCCTTCTGTCAGGATATACACAAACGCTGGACTGTGCTTATATGCTGTGGTTGATGAGGGTGTGCTGATTGAGTGCAGGTGTTCAGAATTTAGGTGATTGCGATCGTTGTGTGTTGGTGAGAGAGCCTGGTGACTCTGTGACATCTGGTTCCATCAGCAACAGTGGTTCCAGGGTAGTATCGTCGTCTTAGTGGCAACGTAGGTGTCACACGCCACATCAACAATTTGTCCGTTATGTCTTCATCTTGTATGTAGTTGGGTAAATTAAAAAAAGAAACCATCCTTACAGTTTCACATAACTTTTTAGCTGTGCACATTTGTTCACCAATCTCAATTCCATCCATCAATCCTTCACAGTCCTGTTCATTTTCCAATGTTAATTCAAAATCATTCATTGTCCTTTTCCTTAACTCAATCAGTTTCCCAATCCCGATCTTCTTTTCCACTGCTATTATGATCATCATTACTGTAGTATTCACTGGATCATTCACATTTATCATTGTTGCCTCCTTTTTGTATTCTCTCTGAAAACTTATTTTGACCAAAAAAATAAAAAATAGTTTAGACACAGACTTCAAAAATCAGCATGAGAATCACAACAATGGTGACCATCAAGAACGTATGTTGTAGCCAATCAAAACTCATCCAAGACTCCCATCATGCATTGCGGCATGAAAAAATTATGAGCTGAATTGTCTTTTGAATTTCTTTTATTCTATTTTCTTTCATTTTTACTGTTTTTATATTACTTTTTAGCCGCTTTTTCCATGATGTTTAGAGTTGATCTGTTTCTGAATATGCTGATTCCTGATGTCTGTGTGTGCCTAGATGAATAACTTTTGAACGTTTTTTGATCGGAGGAGTGCGTAAGAAATCCATTCAGAATGTATAGAAAATACAGGCTTTTAAACCACAAGGCAGTTGTAATCAATAAAGAAATGTAACTCAAAGAATAGACTCAATTTGATCCACGGAAATCATTTAGTGTTTAGTTTAAAACAGAATTATCACCACCAGATGATTTTTTTTGTTGTTGTTGTTCATTGGCTTGTCTGGGTCTTTTAAATCAGTTCCAGCAGCTAAACAAAAACTAATGCTAAAAATCTAAGGGTCAAGAGCCCAACTTACGCTAACACTCACCACTATAATGGTGACATAAAAAATTTGAATTCTCCTTTTGGTGATTCTGCTTATTAACATCACGTGCCTTAAATAATGGTCAATCATCACTGAATGAATCACTTAATTGCCTCATTAACTTTAACACTCCTTCAGTGTTCATTTTAACACTCCTGAATATGGACTCAAATAAACTCATGGGAGAGTTCATTTAACACTGGGCTTTTTGCTGAGTAGACATTACCTACTTTTTTTTTTAGTTTGTCATAGCTGTTAATTTTAGATATTCTTTACTCAAATATATAGGATAGAATCTACCCAAACAAACTGAGTGCAATTGTTACCTAATTGTTACCTAATTTTATTGAGTATATTCTATAGGTTGTTTTTTTTTACAGTGTAGATACCACCTCTGCCCATGTTTCACTGTAGTTGTTCTCATTTTCCATGTCCTTCTCTTCTCTTCATTTCTTTTATCTTTCTCCATTACCAGATCGCTCTCCATTCTCTTTCTTCCAGTTAACATTCCAAGTTCGTTTCCAGTATAATCTGTCCAAAAAACACAAGTTGAGAGAGCCTTTATCTCCCCATTACTGCCAAACATTTCCTGGGAGATACCACGTCGATCCAACTCACAGGTGGGATTGGGCACGCTCAGGATGGTATAGCCGTAAACGAGGGCTGCTGCAAAGTGTGGGCTATTTAAATGTCAGCCAGTAGTGAAGAAAAGTCAAAACCTTACAACACCTGGTATTCCCAGGCAGTCTTCCATCCAAGTACTAACCCTGCTTAGCTTCCGAGATCAGACGAGATCGGGCGCACTCAGGGTGGTATGGCCATAAGCAATAGCTCCTGCAAAGAGTGGGATATTTAAAGGTCAGCCCACCTGAAGGCTAGCGTATCATATCAGTAGTGAAGAAAAGGCAAAAGCTTACAGCACCTGGTATTCCGAGGCGGTCTCCCATCCAAGTATTAACCAGGCCTGACCCTGCTTAGCTTCCGAGATCAGACGAGATCAGGCGCGTTTTATAATATTTGTTTATTTTTTTTTATTAAGAAATTATGGTAAAGAAATACATAAAAGAAAATACATACAGTTTGTCTTGTACAGTCTCTACATCACATATCAGATTTATATACATAACTTAGAAAAATCCTTCGTTCCCCGGAAGCTTCAACATTAAATCTTTTAAGACACAATAAACATTTGGTGTAAAAACAGCATAAAATGCATCCAACATATTTTCACATTTAAAATACACATACAGTCTTTCTATGTACACTGTTTTCCTTTTAAAAACACTCCAAACATCTAAAACAATTTTTTCCTTTTTAGCCACAGTTCGTCTCTCCCATATTGCACTTTTCATTAGCATTACACACAGATTAATAAAGGTTTTGTTTTGACACTTCTTTTCCCATCCAAACAACACCACTCTGTTCCATTTCATTACATTTTCATCCCACTCCCCAGTCAAATCTTTAATTAAACATTTACATTTCTTTAAAAATTCCTCCAATTCTTTACAATATAAAAATAAATGCAAAATCCCCTCTTCTTTTTCCTGGCACACTTTACACATTGCATGTGGTTCCATTCCTATTTTATTTAAAACAGACTCAGTAAAAACCACTTTATGTCCTATAAAACACTCCAAACATTCCAGCTTTGTTTCCACAAACCTCCCCTTCAAGTTTCTCCATATACATTCTTCTTTTAGACCGTTAAATTTTTCCACCCAATACTTATTTACAATCGGCTCTTTAAAAACACTGTTTCTAAAAACACAATAAAACATTTTTACAGTACATCCTTTAAAATCATAAATCCCCCCCCCCCCCCCCAGTTTCACATAAATATTTTCCTCTGCTTGATCTCCTTGCATACTTTCTATTCGTGTAATCCACTCTTTGGGTATTACATTTTTAATTATTTCATACTTTGTTGTTATTTCTTGTTTACTGTATTCTTCTTTTGCTTCATCCATTGCATCCACAATATATTGTATTGGTAAAAAACCCTCTTTAAATTCATACAAAACTTCTCTTACTCTTGTTATCCCCACTTCCATATCCAAGAAATATATTTCTTTGTCTTGTTTTAAAATGTTATTTAAGAACAGAGGTTGATTTAAAATGTTTTCTCTCCCTTGTGGATTGTATACAATTTTCGTTAAAAATTTTCCCCAGGGACGAAAAATTTCTCTATAAAACTCTGGCAATCCTTCCATCATCCAACTTTTTGTTTTCATCCATAAAATTCCATCCCCCATGTTAAAATTCCCACATTTGTTTAAAAAGTATTTCATAGTTTTTTTCCCACTCAGCTTTGCTCTCTTCTTGTAGATATTTCTTCACTATTTTTATTCTCAAACCATTTTTTTCTCTGTTCCACATCCATTAACCCCAGGCCTCCCCTCTCTACCACCCTAAAATTGTGTTATACACTATTCTTGCTGGCTTCCCCTCCCATTAACAGTCAAGAAAACATTTCTTCAACCTCTTTTCTGTCCACAAATGCATCTCAGATACATATAAAACATACCAAAGCTTAGAAATCATTAAAACATTTAATATTAAAACCTTTCCCTTCAAGTTTAGTATTCTCAATTTCCAAAAATGTAACCTTCTCTCTATATCTGTTACAAGTTCCTCCCACATTTCATCTCTAACTTTTCTCTCATTTTTCCCCATTAGAACTCCTAAAATCTTAATTTGTTCCACTTCCTTAAAGTTGTAATGCCACGCCAGCAGAGGGAGCCCTTACCCATGGACTGCCTGTTGCCGCTCCCTCTGCTGCTTCTCTAGTTACTTCCTGTTTGGCAGCCATATAAGGCAGGCCATACCAAACAGCCAGTGCAATCTCTACCAAGTGTTTTTCCTGTTTCGTTGCCTTGTTTTGTTTATTCCACGGTTTAGTTTCATAGTCATAGTTTTGCCTTGTTTCTTTGCCATAGTTTTTGCCTAGTTTCATAGCCTTGTTCTTTTGTTACTTTGGACTGCTCTCTTGGATTTTGACCTTCTGCCTGTTTATAGGATCACGTTTTTGTCTTGCCCTGGATGTTACTGTTTGCTGGTGTCTGACCCTGCCTGTCTTGACTACGATCTGTTTAATAAAGCTTGCACTTGGATCTACTCACGCTTCCGACAAGTCCCGTTACAAAAGTTAAAACAATCCATTAAAACCACAGCTTTACCAAAACTCATATATACTGTTTTTTCTTCATTTATTTTACTTCCAGATCCTTTACAAAATTCTTTTACTACATTCATAACTTCTTTGACGCTATCTTTCCCTTTTATGATTATGGTTGTGTCATCAGCATATTGAAAAATCTTCCCTTCAGCATTGTTTCCTTCAATGTTTATTCCTATTATTCCTTCTTTTTGTTTTATAGCCAATCCCAACGGTTCTGATACAAGCGAATACCATAAAGGTGAATGCGGACAACCTTGCCTAATTGATCTTGTGATTTTAAAACATTCTGTTAAAAACCCATTACATTTTATCCTTGTTAAAGCTCCCTTATATAAAATCTCAATCCATTTGATAAAATTCTTCCCAAAACCAAAGTTTCTTAAAACCTCAAATAAGAGGTTTTAACCCATTAAAAGCCTTTTTAAAATCCAGACTAATTACATATCCATCTTCACTTTTATCTTTCATATACCATATTATGTCTTTTATGTTCATTTGTATGTCCGCTATATCTTTCCCTTTAACTCTGTATGCTTGGTTTGTTTCAATTATACTTGGCATTACTTCCTTTAATCTGTTTGCTAAAACCTTTGCTAAAATCTTAAGATCCGTGTTCAGCATTGGGATTGGTCTATAGTTTTTTAAATCTACTTTCTCTCCCTTCCTTTTATATACCAGTTTCATTAACCCCATCATTGTTCTTTCATTCATTTCTCCTTTTTCAAAAATGTCTTTAAAGTCCTCATTTAAAATCTTTGTTAAAACTCCTTTAAAACACACATAAAATTCAGTTCCCAAACCATCTATTCCTGGACTCTTCTTTTTATTCAGTTGATTATTGCCCTTTCAATCTCTTCTTCTCTGATTTCTTGGTCACATTCTTTTTTATCTTTCTCACTTATTTTTGCTTTTATCTGATTCAATTTCTTTTTTTCCTTCTCTTCAACACCCTTTGCACTAAACAGATCCTCATGAAAAATTCTTTATTTCTTTTAAAATCTTTTCATTCCCTTCTACAATTTCCCCATTTTCCCCTCTTATTTCTTTTATCATTTCAGCTTTCCCTCTTTTTTCCAGATCAAAATTTCAAATTTCTCCCTTTACTATATATTTTGCTTTACTTCTTAACCTCGTCCCATATTCTTTTTCTTCTATTTCTTTTAGTTTTCCCTCCATTTCCTTTATGTATGTCTTTATTTTATTTATTCAATTCAATTTCCAAATTTTCCTTTATTTCGCTTTCTTTGAATCTTTTGCATTTCTGCATAATACTTGATTGCAATACTTGATTGAAAACTTTTTCAGTAAAAACTTTACATTCTCCCACCATATCCTCTTATCCTTGTCATACATTTCATTTTCCATTTCTTTTTCTATAATCTCTTTAACCTTCAAAACATAGTCTTCTTTCTTTAAAATCTCTGTATTTAAAATCCATACCCCTGGTCCTCTTTGCATATTACTCCAATCTATTTTGAAACATAAAAACTTGCGATCACTAAAACTGGTTTCTTCATATCGGATTTTTTCAATAAAATTCCCCACATTTCTAGTACACAACACATAATCAATTGTTGTTTTACATATAAAATGCCCCACTATTTGCCTTCTTGAAAACTCCTTTTTTCCTCCATTCATTTCTCTCCACACATCTATTAAGTTATTTTCTCTCATCAATTCCATTAATTCTTTTCTCCCTGTGTCCGATTTAAAAACCATTCCCTCTGCCATATCCTGTTTGCTGAAAACAGTATTAAAATCCCCCATCATAATTAATTCTTTATATTTCTTTATAATACTCCTTAAAACATTAAAAAAATCGTTCTTTTCTTTCTCCTCTATTGATGCGTGTACATTCACTAAAATAAGTTCACGTTCTTCACAATTTACTTCTACTACCATACATTTCCCTATCTTATCTTTATACACTACTTTGCTTGCATTAAAAACATCTTTCCTCATTAAAAACGCTACTCCTCTTCCAAGCCTTCCATCCCCATTGTTATATAAAATATCCTCTTCCCATTTCTTTTATAATCTATCATCACACACTCTTTCCAATTTTTCTTGCAAAGCGATAACATCTTCTCCTTTACATTTTTCTTTCACTCTTTACCCATGTCCATCAGTCCCCTTGCATTAAAAGTAACACAACTTAAAACCATTAAAAGAAAGAAAAACAAATACCTAAAAAACATTGTTGTCCATCTTCTCCCTCCAGCCCTCTGTAACAGAGTGGGTCTGGACAACTGAGGTGTGGATCCAAACGCGAGCTTTATTGAAAGACGTAGTCAGGACAGGCAGGGTCAGAGGCGGCAAACAGGAGCAAACAAGGCAATCCAGAGAGTAATCCGATAAACAGGCGAAATGGTCAAGGCAGGCAACAAGGTTCAAAAACACAGAAACAGTCCGGGATCAAAAACACGAAGGCAAGGCTAGAAACTAAACAAGAACAAGGAACAATGGAAACGCTAAAGGCTAAACACGGAACACGTTACAGGCTAACAACAATCAGCAAAACAGAGGAGTGAGGAGGTGACTTATATACTAAACACAAGGGGACACATGACAAAACCAACCAATGAAACAGACACCTAGAACAGAGGAACCAGTTAGAACATGACACACAGACAAAGGTGAAACATGGTAGGTTGAGCGAACACAAAGCAAATTCAGAGTCCGTACTGGAGTGCCCTCTAGTGAAGTTCATAGGCACTCCAGTTGGTGACCGTAACACCCTCTTAACACTTCATATCTGTTTACACTTGTCATAATCTTTTTTCTTGCATTTTCCACATTTGGTTTTACCTTTAAAGTTCTCCTTTTTATTAGTCCTCTCCTCTCTCTGTCTTTTCCCATGTTGTCTGTCTTTGTTCCTTCTTCACTGTCCGTTTCTTTGTTTTGATTTTCCATTCCATGTCCATCTCCCTCCATGTCTTCCAAAAAGTTTTTAAAACTGATATTTCCATTTCTGTCCATTGCGTGTCCTGTTCTGTTGTTTGTTCCTCATCATTCACTTTTTCTCTTTCCTCTCGGTTGTCTGATTCCTCTTCTGACTCATTTTGTTGCGATTTCTCTCTTCCTGCTCCTCATCGTTGTTTCTTTTCTGGTTGATTCTTTCATGCATTTGCCCATCCATCTGGCTTTCTTCACCTCCTTCTTGCTCTTCCATCCAACATTCACATCTATTTAAAAACTCATGGCAGTCCAGGCACTTAACAGTATTGCAGTCCCGAGCAAAGTGTCCCCTCTCCCCACACTTAAAGCACTTAAAATCTGGATAGTCTCTCAGCAAATGTTCAGGGC
The DNA here is from genome assembly GCA_036247105.1 of Cirrhinus mrigala. NCBI lineage: Eukaryota > Metazoa > Chordata > Actinopteri > Cypriniformes > Cyprinidae > Cirrhinus > Cirrhinus mrigala. Next base: position 459,284 of record JAMKFB010000227.1, read on the forward strand.
TCATGCACAGCCAACAGGTTTTCACCTGGCAGCTGTGCATCACCCTGCAATACTGCTGCCCTTCGGCTGTCTCCATATTCGTGCTGTACGGGAGGGACACCACCTCTCTGGGGAACCTCACTTTGACATACCTTGTGCCATCTTCAATATTCGTGCCCATGTAAAGCCTCCTTTTAATTATTGAAATGGGAAAAAATCCCCAACCCTCCAATTTCTCTCCAATTTTCTCATCTTCCAGGTAGATGGGCAAATGCATGAAAGAAACAACATATTCTCTGTTTTGCAGGGGTTTTTTTACCTCACAATTAGTTCCTTTAGTTGTCAGTCCATCCATCGGTTCCTCACACGTTTCCTCCTTCTCCAGCGTTACTTTGTATTCTTTTCCTTGTCTCTGTCTTACTGCCAAAATGTTTCCTCCTCCAATCCACTCTGATACTGCTTTAATTACATCCTCTGCTTTAACTTCACTCACTTTATCCACATCCACAATCACAGTTGCCTATTTTAAGTACTTCCTTTCCCCCACACTTTTCCGTATTTCTCCATCCTTTCTATTTCCAGCTCGTTGTCGGTAATCCAGTCCATTTTCATTGTCTTTTCGGGTCTCTCCAGCCATTTCCAAGTCCTTAACCATAGGTCTGTCCGTATTGAAAAAACACCCTCACAGACAGCATTAAGCTGCTGTTAGGTGGTTTAAACACGAAAAACAAACCAAAAAAGAAAAAAGTCCAAAAAATGAATTAACAAAAACTCCAAGACAAACAGAAATGTGGGAGAGCCTTCCTCTCCCTGCTGCAGCCAAACACTACCTGTTTGCAATAGCGCCCCCAGGTGGTGGTATGGCCGTAAGCATCGTACAGCACCTGGTATTCCCAGGTGGTCTCCCATACAAGCACTAACCAGGCTTAGCTTCCGAGATCAGACGGGATCGGGCACGGTCAGGGTGGTATGGCCATAAGCAAGGGCTGCCTCAAAAAGTGGGCTATTTAAAGGTCAGCCAGTTTATTATATCAGTTCTGAAGAAAAGCCAAAAGCTTACAGCACCTGGTATTTCCAGGCGGTCTCCCATCCAAATGCTAACCAGGTCTGACCCTGCTTAGCTTCCGAGATCAGACGAGACCGGGCGTGCTCAGGGTGGTATGGCCGTTAGTGAAGGCTGCTTCAAAAAGTGGGCTATTTAAAGGTCAGCCAGTTTATTATATCAGTTCTGAAGAAAAGCCAAAAGCTTACAGCACCTGGTATTCCCAGGTGATCTCCCATCCAAGTACTAACCAGGCCCGACCCTGCTCAGCTTCCGAGATCAGATGAAATCGGGCGCTTTTTTTTATTTATTTATTTTTTTATTGAAAATATTTCAATACAAAAATATATCAAGCATTTTCCACATTAAAAACATCAGTAAATTTGTTACAGAAATCTCTCAGTCACAGAAGTAGTACAAACATTCAGTTATGTTTTCATTAAATATTTCAAGCAAACAAGTCTTTCAGCTATGTAAAAATGACATTTCCAACAGTGTTGTTTTTGACAACCATCTTAGATTTAGTCTTAGTCTTAGTCTTTTGGACTAAAATGCTTATTAGTTTTAGTCAAATTTTAGTCACTTCTATATGTGATAGTTTTAGTCCAGTTTTAGTCGACAAAAACTCAAAAAGGTTTTAGTCTAGTTTTAGTCAAAAAAAAGAAAAAAGAAGTGTAGTCTTTTAACAAATTAATTTAGGTCAATAAGTATTGGAGATTGCTGCTGGGCAGTGTCACACATAAGTTGTGAAAATAGCAGCCGATCTATAAGTTCAACACATTGTGAGCTTGCAGATCAGCTATTTTCACCAATAATTACAATAATAAAGGAATGGTTTAAAGGAATAAAGGAATCCAAAGAGCGATCGCCTGTTCTTTGGCACGTTGTTCCAGGGAGTCTGACTTATATTTGGATGCTGCGGCGAAGGCTGCTGGGATAGATGACTGTGCCCTGTTGTTCTTTGGACCACCAGGTTTCTCTTTAGGAGTTCTGGTCTCTGGGATCTGGTTGAGGAAAAAACAAAGAAGGGATACAATTACTCTATTTCTGTATACAATGTACACGTCCTGTAAAGGTTTACAGGTGAATACAAAACAATCAAATGTAGGTATACCATAAAAATACTTAAAATACTATGAAAAATACTCAAAATACTACCATGTTAAGAAAATAGAATGGTCTTAACTCTCACTCTCTCTCTTAAGTCTCAAACAAGCAAAATAAAAATACATAGCTTATTAACTGACCCTGTACTAAAGCTTTCTGATCTTTCATTCTGAGCAGCAGCCAAATTATAATGTATCTGTACTGTCTGTCTGTCTGTCTGTCTGTCTCTTTACTGTGAGCGCACAGGTAGTGGTTAGGGCTGCAGAGCGTCACTTGTGGCTTTTAGGCTGAAGCTAGCAGACTCTACGTATAACAATAACTCGACCTGTTTAACATATCAAGTTACACGCTGACAGAACATAGACACACAAAGAGATGACCACACCGTTACTGAATGTAAACATGGCTAAACATGCTGCTAAAGTAACACACACACAATGAACTGACGTTAGCGTAACAAAAGCTAACTTTAGCCTGAAGTTAGCAGCCCATTTGCGGCAGGAGTATGTGGAAAACTTACTAATTTAGAAGCTTACTATGAAATTTATCACGAGCCGATTGTCGAGTAACATTGTAACGTTACGTAGGCTATACGATATGTTAACAGCACTTGTAACTTACCTTCGAAAAAATATCCTTGTGGTGAGCCTTCAGGTGCCGCTTAAGGTTGGTCGTATTTTTTCCGCCTACTTTGTGGCCACATTTGTCACCGTCTTCCTTCACAATACACTCTGTTTTATTATCTGCTGGGTTATATTTAAAATACACACTCGTCTCTACGTTTGCGACCACCAAGCCCCTGTGTTGAAACTGCCGCCATTGTGGTCCATTGTCTGTGATGAGTGACAACAGTGTGACGTGTTGAGCACGTTGTGCGCTGCATGCCAGGTGATGGGCGTGACCAAACAAGGATAGAATGCAGCAACAGATACTTTTTAGGTTTTAATTGACACGCACAATAAGCAGAAATGTCATGCATTTTAAACGTCTGACAGACCACCCGCTAACATTTTCGTCCATTCTCGTCTCGTCAACGAAAACTCACACAAGTCTCGTCATGTTTTAGTCATCAAAGAGCAGTGTTTATCTCGTCACCATCTCATTATCGTCATGAAAAAAAGTGGCATCAAAACGAAATGATTTCGTCATCGTCATCGTTGACGAAAACAACACTGATTTCCAAACCTGCATCCTTTAAAACCTTACAGACATCCTGTGTAAAAACATTGTATAAAACACCAATTTTCTCTTCTTGTTTAAAGTAATAAAGCAGACATTGTACATTTCAAAATTCCTTTTAAACACATGCCACACATCCATTAAAATATTCTCTCTTTTTGCCACAACCCTTCTTTCCCATATTGCACTCTTGATCAACATCACAATTAAATTGATTAGTTTTTTGTTTTTACATTGCTTGTCCAGACCCAGCATCACCACCTTATTCCATTCAATATATTCATTATCCTCCCCTATCAAACTCAGGATCATACTTTTGCATTTCCCATTAAAAAGCTTCAATTCTTTGCAAAATAAAAACAAGTGTAAAAATCCTTCATCATCATCATTACACACTCTGCAAACAGCATTGGGTTCCATTCCAATTTTGTTTAAAATAACATCTGTAAAAATCACTTTGTGTCTTATAAAATATTCCAAGTTTTCCAATTTTGTCTGCACACATTTCCCATTCATGTTCCCCCAAATGCTATCTTCTTTTAAATCAGTGAATTGCTGTAACCAATATTCATTTACAACAGGCTTCTTAAAAACAGCATCTCTAAAAACACAATAAAAAGCTTTCACATTACATTCATTGAAAGCATACAGTTTTTCTCCCAGCTTCACCTACACATCTTTCCTTCGTCCCCCTTCTTCCATGCCCTTAATTCTCTTTATCCACTCTTGAGGTATAGCATTCTTGATTACATCATATTTGTTCGTTATCTCTTGTCTGCTGTAATCCTCCTTTGCCTCCTCCATTACATCCACAATGTATTGCACTAGTAAAAACCCCTCCTTGAATTCATATAAAACATCTCTTAATTTCGTGATTCCCACATCCCACCATTTCTTAAAAAAAATCTCCCTCCCTTGATTTTTAAATACAGTTGTTTAAGAATAAAGGCTGATTTAAAATGTTATCTTTACCCTGAGGCTTAAAAAGCACTTCAGTTAAAAATTTAGCCCATGCCCCCATCAGTTCTTTATAGAAATCTGGCAACCCCTCCCTCATCCAATTTTTTTGTTTTCATCCACAAAATGTTGTCCCCCTAATTAAAATTACTACACTTGCTTAAAAAATACCCCATTTTTCTCTTTTATGCCGCTTTATTTTCTTCATCTAAATACTTTTTTATTATTTTTACTCTCAAACTGTTCTTTCTTTGTTCCACATCCATTAACCCCAATCCTCCCTTCCCCACTGCTCCTATTAAAGTGCTGTACGCTATTCTTGGCAGCTTCCCTTCCCATAAAAAATCTAAAAAACATTTTTTCAGCCTTTATTCTACCCACAACGGCATTGATGACACATATAAAATATACCACAATTTAGAAATCATTAAAACATTAAGAACTAAAACCTTCCCTTTCAAAGTTAAGGTTCTCATTTTCCAAAAAGTCAATCTTCTTTCAATCCCTCCTAAAGCTTCCTCCCACATAGTTCCTTCTGCTTTCTTTTCATCCCTCCCCATTAAAACACCATAAAATCTTTATTTCTTTAGTTTCCTTAAAAGTAAAGTGCTCTGTTAAAACCGCTGCCCCTCAAAATCTCATATATACAGTTTTGTCCTCATTTACTTTGGCTCCTGATCCCCTACAATACTTTTGCACAATTTGCATTGCTTTTTTCACACTCTCGAGATCTTTTAAAAATAACGTTGTGTCGTCCGCGAATTGAAAAATTTTAATTTCTCCTCCCTCGATGCCTATCCCTTTTATTCCCTCTTCGTGTTTAACAATCAGTCCCAAAGGTTCTGCAACTAAAGAATATAAAAGAGCTGACAACGGATATCCTTGTCTTATTGATCTGGTAATTTTGAAACACTGCGTTAAAAACCCATTACACTTAATTTTTGTTATTGCGCCTTTGTATAAAATCCTAATCCATTTCATAAAATTTTCTCCAAAACTTTTTAAAACATCAAATAAAAACCCATGCTCCACCCTGTCAAACGCTTTCTCAAAATCTAAACTAATTATAAACCCATATTTATTCTTTTCATGTATGTATCTTATCATATCTTTTATACTAATACTTGTATCTGCTATGTCTCTTCCTTTCACTCCATACACTTGGTTAGTTTTAATTACACTTGGCATGACTTCCTTTAATCTGTTGGCTAATATTTTAGATAAAATCTTTAAATCAGTATTTAGCATTGTAATTGGTCTGTAGTTCTTTAAATCTGTCTTCTCTCCTTTTCTCTTGTATATCAACTTCATTAAACCCATTCCCATTCTTTGATTTAATTCTTTTTTCTTAAATACATATACTTCTTTTCTTAAATACATATACTTCTTTTAACGTACTAAAACATCTTTAAAAACTGTATAAAATTCACTCCCCAAACCATCTATACCTGGACTTTTCTTTTTGTTTAATTCACTTATTGCTCTTTTTATCTCTTCTTCCCTTATCTCTTCATCACACCCCTTTTTGTCTACTTCTCCTACTGTTGCTTTTATTTGCTGCAGTAACTCCAGCTTCTCTTCTTCCCTCACCCCCTCTGCGCTAAACAGGTTCTCGTAGAATGCTTTTATTTCTTTTAATATTTTCTCATTTGTTCTCACTTGTTCTCACAACTACACCATTTTTCCCTCTGATTTCTTTAATCATTCCAGATTTTCCTCTTCTTTTTTCTAGATCAAAGAAAAAATTTGTACATTTTTCACCCTCCACTGTATATTTAGCTTTACTTCTTAGTCTTGCACCTTCATATTTGCCTCTTCCATTTTTTTTAAATATTCTCTCCAAATCTTTTATTTTTTGTATATCTTTTCCATTCTCATTTAATTCCTTTTCCAAATTTTCTCTTATTTCTCTCTCCTTATTTTTCCTACTTCTCTGTGTTAACTTGCAGTACTTTATAGTGAACTTTTTAACTAAATATTTAACATCTTCCCACCATATTCTTTTATCTTCAGTGTACATTCTGTTCTCCTTTTCTTTTTCAATAATTTCTTTAATACTTAACACATAATCCTCATTCTTCAAAATCTCTGTATTTAAAACCCATACCCCTGGCCCTCTTTTCACAGAACTCCAATCTACTTGCATAAAAATAGGTTTAAAATCACTCAAGCTAGATTCTTTATATTTAATATTACCCGATAAAACCCTCAATGTTCCTTGTACATAAAATAAAATCAATTCTTGTTTTACACATAAAATTCCCCACTAATTGCCTCTTCGAGTATTCTTTCTTTTTTCATTTCTTTCTCTCCATACATCAATTATATTGTTTTCTTCCATTAATAGTTTCAATTCTTTTCTTCATTTATCCGATTTAAAAACCATTCCCTCACCTATTTCTAATTTGCTAAACACAGTATTAAAATCACCCATCATAATAACTTCTTTATGCTTCTTTAAGAAGTCTCTTAACACATTAAAATACTCTTTCTTTTCGTTCTCTTCTGTTGGTGCATGAACATTAACCACAATTACCTTTTTTTCATCATACTCCATTTCAAAAGCAATACATTTCCCATCTTTATCACTATATATTGTTTTACATGATACACCAGTTTTCTTTTATTAAAACCGCAACTCCTCTCCCCAGCCTCCCATCACCATTGTTATATAAAATCCTTCCACGTTTCTTGTAGTACAATCACATCTTCTCCTTCACACATTTCTTTCACTTTATCGAATTTTCTTATGTCTGAAAGCCCTCTAGCATTGAAAGTAACAATTCTTAAAAGCATAAAACATATAAAAACATGCATGAAACCCATACAACTTAGTCCCTCTCCTTTAATAGGTCATATTTATTCACACACTTCAGTACATCTTCATTTAAGCACTTTCTTCCTGGCAGTCAATAAATTTGGTGTTACCTTCACTGATCTTCTTCTTTTCACCGATTTGACTTCATTTTCCTCACTTTCTTTTGCAGCCTCTTGTTCCCTGTTCCTCTGTTTGTTAAGTTCCACCGTCTCCAAAACGTTTTGCAGACTATCGGTAAAGCTCATCTGTGTCCACAAATCAACATCCTGTTGTGAGTCATTCAGCTCATTGTTCCTTTGATCCTTTCGTTCAACCTCATCCAAAACATCCTGCAAACTGTCCGTTATATCCATATGCCACTCATTTTCATCCTGCCGCTCACAATCCTCTTTTGCCATAGCTTCTTCATCCTGTAATGTACTCGTTTCCTCTTTTAGCTGCTCGTTGTCTCGTTCATGCACCTGCCCGCTCTTCATCCTCCTCCTCACCCTCCATCCAACACTCACACCTATTTAAAACCAAATTACAATCTGGGCACATCACAGCGTTGCAGTTCCTTGCAAAGTGCCCCCTCTCCTCACACTTGAAGCACGTGAACTCCGGGCAGTCCTTCACCACATGATCTGGGCTCATGCACAGCCGACAAGTCTTTACCTGATGGCTGTGCATCACCCGAAAGTATCGTGGACCCTCTGCCATTTCTATTTTCATGCTGTAAGGGAGGGAAGCCTCCTCCTTCGGGAACCGCACCCTTACATATCTTGTCCCGTCCTCAATACTGGTTCCCGGATAAACACACCGCTTTATTTTTGAAATTGGAGAAACTCTTTGCCAGCAAGGTAGCCGGGCAGATGCATGAACGAGACAGCATAGTCTCTGTTCTGTAGTCTTTTTACTTCGCAGTTAATTCCATTAATCATTAATCCATCTGTTAAAAACTCAGTATCTTCCTCACGTTCCAGTGTCACTTCACATTCCTTTGCTTGCATGGGTCTCACTGCTAAAATCCTCCCGTTGCCGATCCGTTCCGTAACTGCCTTGATAATGTCTGCCGCCTGCGCATCTTTCACATTTCCCGCATCCACCGTCACCGTTGCTTCTTTTAAATAAACTCTCTCCTTCCTTGCTTCCTTCTCCATTCTGCTGCCGTCTTGTGGTCACTTATTCAGTCCGTTATCGTTCCCATACCGTAAACCATCCTCCATTGCTAAGTTCGTTACCCTAGATCCATCCATGAAATAAAAATAAAACGAACAAACACACACACAAAAAAAGCAAAAAACAAAACCAATCCTCCAAAACAGCACAAGCTGTTGGGAGGACAAACTTAAACAAAAAAGGTTCACTTATCAAAATAAAGAAATATTTAAAACAAAGAAAAAGAAACACAAAAAAGTTTGGTGAGCCTTTCTCACCCACTGCAGCCAAACACTTCCTGCACAGAGCTCCTTACTAGCGCCCTCAGGTGGTGGTATGGCCGTGAGCAAGGCCTGCTGTGAAAAGTGGTCTATTTAAAGCTCAGCCAGTGTATCAGATCAGTAGTGAAGAAAAGCCAAAAGCTCACAGCACCTGGTATTCCCAGGCGGTCTCCCATCCAAGTACTAACCAGGCCCGACCCTCCCTAGCTTCCGAAATCAGACGAGATTGGGCACGCTCAGGGTGGTATGGCTGTAAGCTAGGGCTGCCGCAAAAAGCGGGCTATTTAAAAAGCTAATTCTAGCAGTAGTGAAGAAAAGCCAAAAGCTTACAGCACTAACCAGGCCCGACCCTGCTTCGCTTCTGAGGTCAGACAAGATCGGATGCGCTTTTGTTTTTTTTTTTTGTGGTAAAGAAATACATAAAAAAATACAGTTTGTCTTGTAGTCTCTACATCACATATCACAGATTTATATACATAACTTATTAAAAAACCTTCGTTCCCCGGAAGCTTAAACATTAAATCATTTAAGACACGATAAACATTTGGTGTAAAAACAACATAAAATGCATCCAACAACACATAAAGACTTTCCATTTATGCTTCTGTTTTCCTTTTATACACAGTCCAAACATCCAACACAATTTATTCTTTTTTAGCCACAGTTCTTCTCTCCCATATTGCACTTTTCATTAACATTACCCACAGATTTATAAACTTTTTGTTTTGGCACTCTTTTCCCAATCAAACATCACCACTCTGCTCCATTCCATTCCATTTTCATCCCACTCCACAGTTAAATCTTTAATCACACATTTACATTTCCTTAAGAACCCCTCCAATTCTTTACAATATAAAAACATATGTAAAAACCCCTCTTCCTTTTCTTGACACACTTTATACATAGCATTTTGTTCTAGACCAATTTTATTTACTCCAAACACTCCAGTTTTGTTTCCACACATCTTCCCCTTAAATTTCTCCATATACACTCTTTTTTTAAATCTTTGAATTTTTCCACCCTGTACTTATTTACAATTGGCTCTTTAAAAACACCATCTCTAAACACACAATAAAAAGTTTTTACAGTACAGTACAGTAAAGTTTCCCCCAGTTTCACATAAATATTTCTCTCCTTTGGCTCTTCTTCCATGCACTGTATTCTTTTAATCCACTCTTTTGTTATTGCATTCTTGATGGCTTCGTATTTGTTTATTTCTTGTTTACCATATTCCTCTCTTGCCATTTCCATTGTGTCCACAATATATTGTGTTGGTAAAAACCCCTCTTTAAACTCATACAAAACATCTCTCACTCTCGTTATCCCCACTTCCATCCGTTTTTTAAAAAACATTTCTTTCCCCTATTTCAAAATGTTGTTATTAAAGAACAGAGGTTGATTTAAAATGCTCTCTTCCATGCGGATCCCACTCGATTTTCATTAAAAATTTTGCCCAGGCACTAAAAATTTCTCTATAAAACTCAGGTAATCCTTCCGTCATCCACATTTTCATTTTCATCCATAAAATTCCATCCCCCATATTAAAATCGCTACATTTGTTTAAAAAGTATTCCATTGTTTTTTTCCACTCGGTTTTGTTGTCTTGTTGCAAGTATTTCTTAACAATTTTCACTCTCAGAGCATTTTTTCACTGTTCCACATCCATTAGCCCTAAGCCCCCCTTCTCTATCGCCCCTGAAATCGTGTTATATGCAATCCTTGCTGGTTTCCCCTCCCATAAAAGGTCAAGAAAGTGTTTCTTCAACCTCTGTTCTGTCCATAAAGGCATTTCAGAGACATATAAAACATACCAAAGTTTAGAAATCATTAAAACATTCAATATTAAAACCTTCCCCTTCAAGTTTAAAGTTCTCAGTTTCCAAAAATGTAACCTTCTCTCTATATCTGTTATTAGTTGCTCCCACATTTCATCTCTTACTTTTCTCTCATTCCTCCCCATTAAAACTCCTAAAATCCATATTTCTTCCACTTCCTTAAAATTAAAACAATCTATTAAAACCATAGCTTTACCAAATCTCATATATACCTTTTATCCTCATTTATTTTACTTCCAGACCCACTACAATATTCTTTTATAACCTTCATGACTTCTTTAACACTCCCCTTTCCCTTTACAATTATCGTTGTATCATCAGCATATTGAAAAACTTTCCCCTCAGCCTTATTTCCCTCAATTTCTATCCCTCTTATTCCTTTGTTTTGTTTTATAGCCAGTCCCAAAGGTTCAGATACAAGTGAATACAATAACGCCAAAAGCGGACAACCCTGTCTTATTGAACGTGTTATTTTAAAACAATCTGTTAAAAAACTGTTACGTTTTAAAACTCAAAGGAAGGCGCAGACAACCATTTCGTGCGGAGCCTTGTTTACTGTGACATGCTGCTCAACGCATTCCAGTTACCACACTCTCTCTTGCGCCAACTAGCGCTCAACATACCAACAAGGTACCTTAATACACGGTATAAATGTTCATGCTCAATACATTACATTTCCTCCCCCATAGACTTTAACCCCTTAACAGTGCAACCATTGCACAACAATGTGAGTAAGCTGTGACTCACGTAGCGACTGGAACATGCATGAGTTGGAACTTCACATGCTACTACTAAAAATTCCCGTTTAGCCCAACTTATCAGTCCATAACTACAGATCTAATCTGTTAGGCGTTTGCCTCTGACGAAGTGGATACCTCCTTTCAGGACTTGAAACTGTCCCGGTATCTACTGGAACAGGAGGCTTGGTAACACTGGCATTACCATCATCACACACATTAGGAGCAAAATCATCAGCTATGATACTGTCCATAGCAGCTGTTCTGTCCTGTATATTAGATGGCAGCAAATGGTCCACATGTACCTTCACACTACGTTCTCCGACTTGAACTTGGTATGTGAGGGGTCCCAGTTTGAACAAAACCACTCCTGGGGTCCAAGCACATTTTGGGTATCGACTGTTCCGCACAATCACTTTCTGGCCAACCTCGAATGATCTGAGTTTCCTAGAAGGGGTGTCATGCGCTCTTTTTTTGCTGCGCTTGGTGTTTGACAACCACCGCAGATGTGTCTGGCTTTAGCAGTGTGAGACGAATTCGTGGCTGTCTTTTCAAGAACAGTTCAGCAGGTGTACGCTCTGTTACTGTATGGGGAGTGTTACGGTAGGTTAACAGGAAACGGGCTAGGCGCATATGAGGTGCTACTGACTGCGCTCTTAACCTTTCCCATGCCTTTTTGAAGATTTGTACCACTCTCTCGGCTTGGCCATTTGTGGCTGGATGATATGGAGGAGACAGCACATGACGCACTCCGTTTTTTCGTAGGAACTCTCCAAACTCCCAGGAAGTGAATGGTGGGCCGTTGTCAGACACCAACTCTTTTGGGAAACCATATGAAGCCCAGAGATGACGCAAGATGTTTATAGTCTTCTCTGCATTGGTCAAGTGAGTGGGGAAAATTTCCACCCATTTTGAGTGGGCATCCACAATCAGTAGGAAGTGCTGTTTGTCAATCTCGGCATAATCTATATGAATGCGTTCCCAGGGTGTTGTTGCCCAGGACCAGGGATAAAGGGGAGCACTAGGGGGTTGGTTTCGCCCCAGCTCACATGGCGTGCACTTACTCACTAGATCCTGGATGTCTTGGTCGAGCCCTGGCCACCAGAGATATCCTCTTGCCAATGCTTTCATTCTTACTATGCCGGGGTGACCCTCATGCAGCTCTGACAACAGCCTTTCCCTATACTTTGGAGGAATAATTACTCTCGAACCCCAAAGGATACAGCCTTGGTCTGTTGAGAGCTGGTCTTTTCTGACATAGAAGGGTTTCAGGTGTTCGTCTGTGATATGACTGGGCCAACCAGACAAAGTTAGGTCCAACACTTTTGAAAACAAAGGATTTCTCCTTGTTTCAGTGGCAATGTCTTTTGCACAGACTGGCAATTCGTCTAGGTGTGAAACCTGAAACACAGTCTCCTCTTCCCCCCCTGTAGAGGTTGAGTCACAAGGTAATCTGGACAACGCATCTGCATTGGCATGATCAGAAGAACGTCTGTACTCGATGTCATAATCATAGGCCAACGAAGTCAATGCCCAACGTTGCATGCGAAGTGCGGCAAGTGTAGGAATGGCAGATTTGGGACCTAAGATAGCAAGCAACGGTTTATGATCCGTTAGGAGATGAAACTTGCGTCCATACAGATACTTGTGAAACTTTTTCACTCCAAAGACTATGCTGAGGGCCTCTTTTTCGATCGCGCATAGTTTTTCTCACTTGCTGTGAGAGTCCTCGATGCGAACGCAATTGGGTGTTCCTCCCCTGTAGGTAACACATGTGAGATAACTGCTCCTACACCACAGGGAGAAGCATCGCACGCAAGTCTAAGTGGTTTTTTTGGATCATAGTGGGCTAACCACTTACTGGACAATAGTTGCTGTTTACAGGCATCAAAAGCTTGGGCACACTGTGGAGACCATTGCCATTTTACATTTGCCTGTAACAATCTATGAAGTGGGTGCAACAACGTGGAAAGATTTGGCACAAACTTTCCGTAGTAGTTCAGAAGACCCAGAAAAGATCTTAGTTCAGAGACATTAGTAGGGGCAGGAGGCTTCACAATCGCTTCCACTTTGTCCTCTGTCGGATGCAGCCCCTTCTCATCAATCCTGAATCCCAAGTATTCCACAGAATTACAAAGGAATTCACATTTTGATTTCTTTACTTTCACTCCATGTTGCTTAAGTCGTGACAGCACTTTCTCCAGTACTATCAGATGTTCCTCCGAAGATGGAGCAGACACCAAAATATCATCCATAAAACACACTACATTTTGAAGGCCCTGAAGGATCTGGTCCATTGTGTGTTGGAAAATTGCAGGTGCTGTGGAAATTCCATAAGCAAGGCGATGGTACTGAAACAGTCCTTTGTGTGTGTTTATGGTAAGGTACTGCTTGGATTCCGCATCCAACTCCAGCTGTTGATAAGCAAAAGACAGATCAATCTTACTAAAAACTTTTCCCCCTGCCAAGGTGGTGAAAAGATCATCCACATTCGGTAGCGGATATTCCTCTGAGAGGATGCATTTGTTGACTGTGACTTTATAATCGCCACACAACCTGACTGTCTTGTCCTTCTTGGGCACGACTACTATGGGCGCCGCCCAATCACTCCTTCCAACCTGAGAGATAATGCCGTTCCTCTCCAAGCGATCAAGCTCCTTTTCAACTGCATCTTTAAGAGCATATGGAACAGGCCTTGGTTTGTGAAAGATAGGGTGAGTTCCTTCTTGCACCCTTACTTTGGCTTTAAAGTCAGTTATTTTACCATAACCATCTCCAAAGAGTTCTCTGTGTTTTTCCAAGACATCAGAGAGTGAAGTGACACTCACCGGTGACACATATCTCAGACTGAAAATCTCCTTCCAGTTTAAAGATATTTTCTGGAGCCAGTTACGCCCAAGTAATGGAGGTTTGTCTCCTTCGACCACAACCAATGGAAGGGACCACTGTTGTCCCTCATAGGCGACTGGAACCTTAAGTTCACCCAGCACAGGGATTTTGTCCCCAGTGTATGAGACCAAACGAATGGAGGTTGGATGCAAACAACAGTCCTTCAATTTGTCATTATAAATATACTCTGGGATCAAAGACAAAGAGGCTCCTGTGTCTAGCTGCATGCTAACCATTTTGCCATTTAGCTGAAGATCAATGTAAATGCCATCTGCCTTGTCTTGAGCAGAGTAAATGGTGAATAACTCAAATAGTTCATCATCCACTGCACCCTGTGTCTCTGATGTGTCATCTGACACGTACTGGGCTTTTCCTGAACGCTGAGTCCTCTGACTCTTGCATGCGCGCTGTAAATGTCCGATTTTTCCACAATTGTGACATTTTTCATTACGGTAACGGCATTCTGTGGGATAGTGGTTGCTTCCCCCACAACGGTAACAGCTGCTTTTATACTTGTGAGAAGGTTGCTGCTGGGCCCTTTTTTGGGTATTGCATTGAAAACTCCCACGTCCTTTGTATTTCTCTTTGGCTCCATAAGCATTCTGCACTTCATGCACACTTGTGTCTTTTATGGTTGACTGAGCACCCAGCTCCTTAGTGTCCTTGTGTGCTAATTCTAATGCGAGTGCAGTATCACAGGCCTTCTTAAAAGTAAGATCCTTTTCTGACAGTAACCTTCTGTGATAAACTTCACCTGCAAGCCCACAGACAAATTTGTCCCGCAGTGCATCATCCAGAAATGTCCCAAATTCGCATGAACTTGCCAGACGTTTTAAAGCCAGAATGTAGTCAGATATGGTTTCTCCGGGATTTTGGTTGCGTTGGTAAAATCTGAAGCGCTCTGCAATCAGAATGGGCTTAGGCTTAAAAAGATCAGAAAGGGTCTGAGTCATTTGCTGGTATGTTAAGTCAATTATTTTAACTGGCTCAACAAGACTTTTCAAGAGGCCATATTCCACAGGTCCTAAAACACTAAGGAACACATTTCCTTTCTTTCCACTGTCAATTTCATTTGCTGCAATCCAATGCTCAAATCTCTCCAAATAGGTGTCAAAATCCTCCTTAGTACTGTCAAACTCAGGCACCCGTCCTATTGTGGCCATTTTCCTTTGATTTATTTTCTTTTTTTTTTCTTTGTTCTTTTTTTTTTTTTTTTTTTTTTTTTTTTTTTGAATGTCACAGATGTGCTGTTACCTCCATAGAAGCTGTCATTCTCACTCTGGCCTGACGGTGTCGCTGTACTCCCACAAACTCAGCATGTGACTGCGACTGCCTCCTCACACAGTTGTTTGACTCGCAATTAGTCCTCGTTCTTCTGTTCTTTGAAGTTTTCCTTCGTTTTTTCTTTTCCTTTTTGCAACACTGAGGATTCCAAAACCACCTCGTCGCCACTGTTACGTTTTAAAACTCAAAGGAAGGCGCAGACAACCATTTCGTGCGGAGCCTTGTTTACTGTAACATGCTGCTCAACGCATTCCAGTTACCAAACTCTCTCTTGCGCCAACTAGCGCTCAACATACCAACAAGGTACCTTAATACACGGTATAAATGTTCATGCTCAATACATTACAAAACCATTACATTTAATCTTAATTAGTGCACCCTTATATAAAATCTCAATCCATTTAATAAAATTCTCATCAAAACCAAAACTCCTTAAAACCTCAAATAAATACCCGTGCTCAACCCTATCAAAGGCTTTTTGGAAATCCAAACTAGTTATATATCCCTCTTCATTTTTTTTCTTTCATGTACCATGTCGTGTCTCTTATACTCATCGTTATATCAGCTATATCTCTCCCTTTTACCCCATATGTTTGATTTGTTTTAATTATACTTTGCATTACATCTTTTAGCCTGTTTGCTAAAACCTTCGCTAAAATCTTAAGATCCATATTTAACATCGTGATTGGTCTGTAGTATTTTCTCCTTTCCTTTTATATATCAGTTTCATTAACCCCATCCTTGTTCTTTCATTAATTTCTTCCTTTTCAAAAATTTCTTTAAAAACCTGATTTAAAATCTTTGTTAAAACCTCTTTAAAACAAACATAAAATTCAGTTCCCAAACCATCTATTCCTGTACTTTTCTTTTTATTCAGTTGATTTATTGCTCTTTCAATCTCTTCTTCTCTAATTTTTTGGTCACATTCTCTTTTTGTTATCTTCCTCACTTACTTTTGCTTTTATCTGACTCAACAGTTCCTTTTTTGCCTCCTCTTCCACCCCCAGATCCTCATAAAAAGTCCTTATTTCCTCTAATAACTTTTTATTCCCTTCTACAAGTTCTCCATTTTTCCCTCTTATTTCTTTTATCGTTTCAGCTTTCCCTCTCTTTTTTTCCAGATCAAAAAAGAACTTTGTACATTTTTCTCCCTCCATCACATATTTTGCTTTGCTTCTTAGCCTCGCCCCCTCGTATTGTTTTTCTTCTATTTCTTTTAGTTTTCCCTCTATTTCCTTTATCTTTTGTATGTCTTTTTCTTTATTCAATTCCATTTCTAAACTTTCTTTAATTTTGTTTTCTTCGTATCTTTTGCATTTCTGTTTTAAACTACAATATTTGTTCGAAAATTTCTTTGATTAAAAACTTTACGTTTTCTTCCATCATAATCTCTTATCCTCTTCATACATTCCATTTTCTTTTTCTTTTTCTATAATTTCTTTAACCTTTGAAACATAATCTTCATTGTTTAAAATCTGTGTATTTAAAATCCATACTCCCGGCCCTCTTTGCATTTTACTCCAGTCCAAACTAAAAGATAAATACTTGTGATTGCTAAAACTGGTTCCTTCATATTTAATGTTTTCTATAAAATTCTCCACATTTCTCGTACATAAAACAGTCAATTCTAGTTTGGCATACAAAACTCCCCACTATTTGTCTTCTTGACGATTCTTTTTTCTTTTCATTCCTTTCTCTCCACACATCTATCATATTATTTTCGTCCATTAATGCTTTTAATTTTTTTCTTCTCGTATCCGTTTTGAAAACCATTCCTTCAGTCATATCTTGCTTACTAAAAACTGTGTTAAAATCCCCCATCATTATTATTTCATTATACTTCTTTACAGTGTTTCATAAAACATTAAAAAACTCTTTCTTTTCCTTCTCCTCCACTGGTGCATGTACATTTACTAAAACCAAATCTCTTCCTTCGTATTTTGTCTCAACAACCATATATTTCCCCATCTTGTCCTTATACACAATTTTACTACAACTTTAATTATCCTTCATTAAAAAAGCCACACCTCTTCCAAACCTCCCATCTCCATTATTATATAAAATACTCCCATCCCATCTCTTTTTATAATCATTGATCACATTTCTCTCCAGTTCATTTCTTGTAGTGCAATAATGTCTTCCCTTTTACATTTTTCTTTTACTTTTTCAAATTTCCTCATGTCCATCAGACCCCTTGCATTAAAAATAACAAAACTTAAAACCATTAAAAGAAATAAAAATAAATACTTAAAAGTCATTATTCATTATTTTCTCCCTCCAGGGCCCTTAACACATCAAATCTTTTAGTCTCTGTCATAATCTTTTTTTCTTGCACTTTCCAAATTTGGTTTTACCTTCAAAGCTCTCCTTCTTATTTGTCCTTTCAACCCTCCGTCTTTGTTGCCATGTTGTCCATCTTTATTTCTTCTTCTCTGTCCGTTCCTTTGTTTTGATCCCTCCTTCCTTGTCCGTCTCTTTCCATATCACCCAGCAAAGTATTAAAACTGTCCGATATCTCCATTTCTGTCCATTGAGTGTCCTGCTCCATTATTATTAATGTTGTCCTTTTCTCTTTCTCTGACACCCCGGGCACCTGACAGCATTGCAATCTCGTGCAAAATGTCCCCTCTCCTCACATTTATAGCACATGAAATTTGGGCATTCTTTCAGCAGGTGATCCGGGCTCATGCACAGCCTACAGGTCTTCACCTGATGGCTGTGCATCACCCGGAAATACTGCAGCCCTTCGGCTGTTTCTAGCCTTGTGCTGTATGGCAGCGATGCCACTTCCTTGGGGAACCTCGCCTTTAGGAACCTTGTTCCGTCTTCAATGTCAGTACCCGGGTATTGTCTTCTTTTCACTTTTGTAATGGGATCAACTCCCCATCCCCCTTTTTCTAAAATTTCTTTGTCATCCAGGTAGATGGGCAGGTGCATGAAGGAAACAACATAGTGTCTGTTTTGTAGATTTTTCACTTCACAGTCCACTCCTTTTATTCTTAGTCCATCAATTAGTTTGTCACACGTTTCTTCTTTTTCCATTGTCAGCTCATATTCTTTCCCTTGTCTTGGTTTTAGTGCTAAAATTTTGCCATGTCCACATTGTTCTGTTACAGCTTTAATAATAAAGCTTTATTAAAAGGCCTAAAGGTTTCTGCCACCAAGGAGTACAATTGGGCCGATAAAGGACACCCCTGTCTTATGGACCTTAACACTTAACAAGAGCTGAGTTAGAAAACCATTGCATTTTACTTTCGTTAAAATATCCCTGTATAAAATTAAAATCCATTTTATAAAATTACCACCAAACCCAAATTCTTTTAAAACTGCAAATAAAAACCCATGTTCGACTCTCTCAAAAGCCTTTTCAAAATCCATACTTATAACATATGCACTTTTCCCCTTCTCTTTTATATACCCCACTATATCCCTAATGCTGCTAGGAACATCTGCTATATCCCTCCCCATTACTCCATATGCTTGGTTGGTTTCTATTATATTTGGCATGACATTTTTCAGCCTGTTCGCTAGGACCTTGGTTAAAATGTAAAAATCATTGTTTAGCATTGTTATAGGTCTAAAATTCTTCAGCTCAGTTTTATCTCCCTTTTTCTTGTAAATTAGTTTCATTAATCCTAGCCCCATTCATGGATTAACTCTTTCTTTTTTTAAAAACTTCTTCATAAATATCTTTTAAAATCATGCTTATTTTTTCCTTAAAAATTTTGTAAAACTCACTTCCAATACCATCTATTCCTCACTTCCAGTACCATCTATTACTTTTAATTGATTTATGGCTTGTATAATCTCCTCTGTTGCTATTTCACTTTCACAATCCGTTTTATCCTCCTCCCCAACTTTCCTTATAATCTGCCGCAATAAAATTTTTCTTTTTTCTTCATCTCCTCCCTCTGACCGAAAAAGTTCTTCATAAAATGATTTTACTTCTTTTAAAATCCCCTCTATCTGATACTGAGGGGGTATCTGATACCCCCTGCCCATCCCCCCTTTTAAGTTCTTTGATTGCTCCCGCTCTCCCCCTGCTTTTCTCAAAATTAAAAAAGAATCTATTACATTTTTCTCCTTCCACAGTGTATTTTGCTTTACTTCTTAACATTGCACCTTTGCATTTCTCCTCTTCTATTTTTCCCAACAAATTTTCTATTTCAATTACTTTTTGCACATTTACTTCATTTTTATTTAGCTCCTCTTTCAGCATTCTCTTTATTTCTTTTAACTTTTTGTAACAATCTACAGTAGTTCATTGAATATTTCTTAATCTCATACTTTACATTTTCCCACCGTTGTCTTTTGTCTTCCGTCTTCCATATACATCAGATCTTTTTTCCTCTCATCCAATATATTTTCAATCTCTTTTTTTTAAAGCTTTCATTTTTTAAAACCTCAGTGTTTAGAATCCACACCCCAGTTCCCTTTGTTTCTCTTTTAAAGTCCAGCGTCATTACAACCATTTTGTGATCACTTAAAGTTGTTTCTCTGTAAAATATTCCATCAATGAAACATTCAAGATTTCTGGTACTTAAAAAATAGTCTATTCTGGTTTGGCACATAAAATTCCTCACCAACTGTCTTCTTGAAAATTCCCTTTTTTTTCCATTTCTTTCCCGCCACACATCAATCATATTTTTCTCTTCCATCAGTGACCTAAGTTCTTTTCTCCCTCTATTTAATAACCACCCCATCTGTCATATCCATTTTGTTAAAAACAGTATTTAAATCCCCTGCTATCACCACCTTCCCCCAATCTTCAATTACATCAGCTAAAACATTAAAGTACATTTTCTTTTGCTTTTCTTCATTAGGAGCGTGCACATTTACTAAAATAAATTTGTCTTCTTCCATTTTCGATTTCTACCGCAATACATTTTCCTTTTTTATCATTATATATATGTTTTGTCTTGATGTCTCTGCCTTTTCTTATTAAAACCGCCACTCCTCCTCCCATTTTTTCTTCTTCATTATTAAAAAATAATTCCCCTTCCCATCTTATTTTAAAATCCTCCATAACATTCTTTTTCCAGTTTCTCTTGCAATAAAATCACATCTTCATTTCTACACAATTCCTTCACCTTCTCGAATTTAAAACCATTCGTTAATCCTCTAGCATTAAAAGTCACAATTTTCACCATAAAATAAAATAAAAGCGATAAAATCCACATTTTATCAGTCCATGCCCCCTCCTTTCTTTACAGTTTGCCCACTGTCATATTTCTCCACACATACTTGTTTTAAAACTTTTCTTTTGGCTTTCTCTAAATTTGGTGTTACCTTATTTTTCCTTCTCTTATTTGATAATCCCGCAGTGCCTCCGTCGTCAATGTATTCACTGTCTTTGTCCTTTCTTCCTTCCTCGCTGACCCACTCCTGCTCCTCTGCCTTTTCCAATTCAGTTTGTAAAGCCTCTGTTATTTCCATCACTGACCCCATTTCCTCACTGTCCTTTGTTAATCCAGTCCTTTCACTTTCGTCTTTAGTGTCCGTCCTTGTAATATCCTCTGTTTGTGTTCCTCCCGTGTCCTCGCGTTGCTCCTCTTCACTGTCTCCCTCATGCATCTGCCCTCTCTCCTGCACCTCCTCCTGTTGTTGGTCACCGATCCCGCACTCACACTTGCTCAGCACAAGTCTGCAGTCCGGGCACCTCACCGCATTACAGTCCCTCGCAAAGTGGCCCCTTTCTGCACACTTAAAACATCTGAAGTCCGGGCAGTCCTTCATCATGTGTTCAGGGCTCATACACAGCCTACAGGTTCTCACCTGCTGGCTATGTATCACCCTGAAATACTGAGGACCCTCTTCCATCTCCAATCTTGTGCTATAAGGCAAAGAAGCCACCTCTTTCGGGAACCGTACTTTTCAAAAATCTCATTCCATCCTCTATCTGGGTGCCCGGGTAGCATCTCCGTGTGATCTGGGAGATGGGAGTTAACCCCATTCCTCCAACTTTTGTAAAATCCCGTCATCCTCCAGGAAAGCGGGCAGATGCAAGAAAGAGACAACAAAATCCATATTATTCAACTTTTTAATTTCACACAACTTTTCTTTTATCATTAATCCATCTCCCAGTTTCTCAATATCTTCCTCTTTCTCTAAAGTAATTTTATATTCTTTCATCATTTTGGGTCTTACCGCTAGTATACTTGTCAGTTCGGTTTTGTCTGTCAATGCTTTTATAATATCCTCAGCTCTCCCGTCCTGCACCTCCATCAAATCAATCACCACCGTCGCCTCTTTAGCATAAATTCGTTTGCGTCTCTTTTCAGGAATATCCTTTTCTCATTGCCTTTTTTCCAGTCTGTTTTCCAGTCTTCGTGTTTCTTGTGCCAAATCCATGTCCGTAGCCGCTAATCCGTCCATTTCAGAAGCCCCCCCCCCCCCGAATACAACAAAAAAACAAAACCAAACAGAATCCAAAAACAAAAACAAATATAACACAAAAAAATACTAAACAAAATACTCTAGCCCTCAGGGTGGTATGGCCGTAAGCGAGTGTTCCTGTGAAAAGTGGACTATTTAAAGCTCAGCCAGTGTATCAGATCAGTAGTGAAGAAAAAAGCCAAAAGCTTACAGAGTGGTATGGCCATAAGCGAGAGCTGTTGTGAAAAGTGGGCTATTTAAAGCTCAGCCAGTGTATCAGATCAGTAGTGAAGAAAAAAGCCAAAAGCTTACAGCACCTGGTATTCCCAGGCGGTCTCCCATCCAAGTACTAACCAGGCCCGACCCTGCTTAGCTACCGAGATCAGACGAGATCGTGCGCGCTTTTTTTAATTTTTTTTATTAAGAAATTTCAATCAATAAAATACAATAGAGATAGAAGTTACAAAAAAGTACAGTTCTCTTCTACAGTCACATTTACATCAAAAACCTTTACCATACATTATACATAAAATAATGTACAAAACTCCTTCACTCTCCGGCAGCTTCCACATTAGTCCTTTTTAAACACAACAAACCTGTGCAGTAAAAACACGATAAAAATCATCTAACATATTTTCACCTTTAAAATACACATACAGCCTCTCCATATACACTTCTGCTTTCTTTTTAAACACATCCCAAACATCCAACACAATTTTTTCTTTTTTAGCCACAGTTCTTCTTTCCCATATTGCACTTTTCATCAACATTACCCACAGATTTATAAACTTTTTGTTCTTTTCCCACCCCAACATCACCACTCTATTCCAGCCCATTACATTTTCATCCCATTCCACAGTCAAATCCCTAATTACACATTTACATTTGTTTAAAAAGGCCTCCAATTCTTTACAATATAAAAACATATGTAAAATCCCCTCCTCTTTCTCCTGGCACACTTTACACATTGCATTTTGTTCCACCCCTATTTTATTTAAAATAAACTCAGTAAAAACCACCTTATGCCTTATAAAATACTCCAAACATTCCAATTTTGTCTCCACCCATCTTCCTCTCATGTTTCTCCATATAAAATCTTCTTTTAAATCTTTGAATTTTTGCACCCAATACTTATTTACAATTGGTTCTTTAAAAACACTATCCCTAAAACCACAATAAAACATTTTTACAGTACATTCTTTAAAATCAAACAGTTTCCCCCCCAGTTTCACATAGATGTTTTTCTCTGTTTGCTCTTCTTCCATACTCTCAATCCTTTCAATCCACTCTTTTGGTATTGCATTTTTTATGGTTTCATAATTGTTTATTTCTTTTTTAATGTATTCTTCTTTTGCCATTTCCATTGTGTCCTCAATATTTTGTGTTGGTAAAAAACCCCTCTTTAAATTCATATAAAAAATCTCTCGACCTGGTTATCCCCACTCCCATCTATTTCTTAAAAAATATTTCTTTCTCTTGTTTTAAAATGTTGTTATTTAAGAACAGAGGTTGATTTAAAATGTTTTCTCTCCCGTGTGGATCGTACTCAATGTTTGCTAAAAACTTCCCCCAGGCACTAAAAATTTCTGTGTAAAACTCTGGTAAACCTTCTGTCATCCAAATTTTAGTTTTCATCCATAAAATTCCATTCCCAATGTTAAAATCACCACATTTGTTTAAAAAGTATTTCATTGTTTTTTTCCACTCACTTTTGTTCTCCTCTTGCAGGTATTTTTTCACTATTTTCACCCTTAAAGCATTTTTCCTCTGTTCTACATCCATCAGTCCTAAGCCACCCCTCTCTACCGCCCCTAATATTGTGTTATATGTAATTCTTGCTGGCTTTCCCTCCCATAAAAAGTCAAGAAAACATTTCTTCAACCTCTGTTCTGTCCATAAAGGTATTTCAGATATATATAAAACATACCAAAGTTTAGAAACCATTAAAACATTCAATATTAAAACCTTCCCCTTCAAATTTAGTGTTCTCAATCTCCAAAAATTTAACCTCCTCTCTATATTTGTTACAAGCTGCTCCCACATTTCATCTCTTACTTTCCTTTCATTCTTTCCCATTAAAACTCCTAAAATCCTAATTTCCTCAACTTCCTTGAAATTAAAACAATCCGTTAAAACCATCGCTTTACCAGATCTCATATACACAGTTTTGTCCTCATTTACTTTGCTTCCCGACCCTCTACAATACTCTTTTACCACATTCATCACTTCTTTAACACTCTCTTTTCCCTTTACAATTATTGTCGTATCATCAGCATACTGAAACACTTTTCCCTCAGCCTTATTTCCTTCAATTTGTAATCCTTCTATTCCTTCTTTTTGTTTTATAGCCAATCCTAAAGGTTCAGATACTAATGAATATAAAAGCGCTGAAAGCGGACAACCCTGCCTAATTGATCTTGTGATTTTAAAACAATCTGTTAAAAAACCATTACATTTTATTTTTGTTAGTGCACCTTTATATAAAATTCCAATCCATTTAATCCAATCCATTTAATAAAATGTAATAAAAATCTCAAATAAATACCCGTGCTCGACCCTATCAAAAGCTTTCTCAAAATCTAAACTGATTACATATCCTTCTTTTTTTTTTTTCTTTCATATACCTTTTTTTTTATTCTTTCATATTGTGTCTCTTATACTCATTGTAATATCTGCAATATCCCTGCCTTTAACTCCATATGATTGATTTGTTTTAATTATACTTGGCATTACTTCTTTTAACCTATTTGCTAAAACCTTTGCTAAAATCTTAAGATCTGTATTCAACATCGTGATCGGCCTGTAGTTTCTTAAATCTGCTTTTTCTCCTTTTCTTTTGTATACAAGTTTCATTAACCCCATTCTTGTTCTTTCATTAATTTCTTCCTTTTCAAAAATTTCTTTAAAAACCTCATTTAAAATCTTTAATAAAACGTCTTTAAAACATACATAAAATTCAGTTCCCAACCCATCTATTCCTGGACTTTTCTTTTTATTCAGTTGACTTATTGCTCTTTCAATTTCTTCTTCTCTAATTTCTTGGTCACACTCTTTTTTTATCTTCCTCACTTACTTTTGCTTTTATCTGATTCAACAGTTTCTTTTTTTCCTGCTGAAGGATTACAAATTTAAGAATCTGTTTAAAATATGCTGATCCTATGCAAGGTTCTAATATAACAACATGAACTAAAAAGTTACGTATATTGTGATCTCTAAGAGCAGGCAGCCCAGGCCCTGAGACATTAACTTTTTGTCTTTATGCAGCTCCTGAACATCTGGCAGGTTTTCCCAAGTTAAGTGTGAATTCTAAGCTCAAGGTACAGTGGTGCCTTTTGCTTTAGCATCTATGCATTTGAATGACACTTGTATGCTAAATAGATCAAGGCTGGGAAAAAGCACATTTGCATACTTTGTTTAGATTGATTCCACCTCTATGTACTCCTCCCCCTTGAAACCTATATACTCTGCTGTGCTGAGATTTTGTCAGACAACTTTTTGATGACTGCAGCGCCACGCAGCGAGTATCTGAATAAAGAGAAACTTCTGCTTCAAGATATCCAAAACGTCTCCTGGTCTCTAAGAAAAATTTCCAACAGTTTTGGTGCCGTGACCCGGATAGAGCTTCTCGTCAGACATCGTTGCAGACTGAATTCCAGAAACTTTTTCAGCTCAACAACGATTTGGTGAGTGTTACTCTATTAAAAGAACCACTACAGACCAGTACATGTGGTTAGCCTCTGCGCCGCCAGAGAAGTGTTAACAAACAGCTGCAGGGTTTCGTTAACAGACCAGTTATCCTCTATTCAGGTAGAGAAGATTAGCATTACGTGTGAATATCTGTTATCCTCTGTTTTTAAGCAGAGAAGATTAGCCTAAAGTGCTAGTAGTTTATGTTGTCCTCTGTGTTGCCAGAGAAGGTTGAATACATAATGTGTATTAACTAGGTTTTCCTCTGCTTTGCCAGAGAAGGTTAACAACAGTCGTTCTGTGTTAACAAATTTATCCTCTGCTTGCCAGGGAGGTGTTAGACGTGTATTGTTGTGTCAGAAAGACATTACAAAATGTTGAGAAGGAATGCTAGGTTGATTCCAACAACTGAGAAAGGTGGACTAGCTACCCCTTTATGGACAGACAATGAGTTCAAATCATTGTTAGGAGAGCACATGGACTCAATAGTGACAGAGTCAGTCAGATTGGATTTGACAAAGAAATTTGGTATTGATCCAGAAAAAGTATGGTCAGTTGAAGAATGCAAAAAGGTGCTTGGAGCATGTATCCGAAAGAAAAACATTAAAGGCATTATCTGCTGCCACAGAGAGTTTACCTTATCCTTGGCACAAGAACAAGCTCAGTGTATTGCTAAGTTAAAAGAACAAAACAAACAGCTGCACACTCGAGTGTCCTGTCTCACTAAAAAGGTGGGCCATAACAAGGCCTCAACCCAATGTGACTCAAACGACCAAGAGTCAGATGAAAGCTATCCTGACTTACAGTCTTTGTGTAGACAAGAGGACAAATGCAATACAGTTAAAGTATGTGGAGTGAGACAAAGGGCTCAGAGTAGGGTAAAAGGGGTTGAAACTGTTCCATCTGCAACCCCCATACTCCAGTTACAAGCAGTCCATACAGCGCTAGAACCTGAAGATATAGAGAGACTATCCCAGAGCTTACCCTCAGCACGCACAAATTTTTCTGAATTTAGAAGAGCATTGACTAGCAAAATGCGTCTCTATGACATGTCGTTAGCAGAAGTCACACAGCTGATGTCACAAATTCTAACTGAATCTGAATTCAACAGTTTTGAGTCTGCTGTTACTTCTGAACTACAACATGCCAGTAAAGCGGATTTGAGAGAAGGTGTTTTGAAAATTCTAAAGAATATCATGGGACCCAAAATAGACTGGTCCAGAATCACTAACTGTGTGCAAAGGAAAGAAGAAACTGTGAATGAATACACTGAAAGGTTCTGCCAGACAGCTGTAACTTACAGTGGAATAGTTGATGATTCTGAAAGTGTGCTAGATGACAAGGGACCCCTAGTCCGCATCTGGTCAGATGGCCTTGTAGCTGAGTACAGAAAAGCCTTGCCATTCCTAGATCTAACTTGGTCTAACAAAACTCTCAGAAGTAACCTAGACATGTTAGCTATTTGGGAAAGAGACTCTGATGTTAAAGCAAGAGTAAAGATTGCAGCAGCATCCTTTCAGGTCAACACAAAGAACCAACAGAAACGTCCTAAGAGGGAGGGTAATTGTCATTACTGTGGTAAACTTGGACACTGGATGAAAGAGTGTAGGAAAAACAAAAAGTATGTAAGAGAAATGAACAGTGTAAATCAGCTCCTACTCAGTCTGCTTGCAACTCTGAAACAGACCCTCCCCACTACACCAAACTCGTGGGGCAGCTTGCTGAGGTGCTAACTGTTGGGGCTGTGAGTTCTTAATTACCCCTGTAATCTACCACAAAGATGAAAAGATTCTTTGTAAATAGAACAAAAGGAAGTTGACTTCCTCCCACTGGGGGACTCTGGTTAAGTACACTCACAGCCAAAAACAATACTACAGCACACTCCAGTCACTCACCTATACTCTATGGGTTATGATGTTTGCTATGACTGATGTTTCATTAGAGGATGGAGTGATTGCACAGTTAAGTTCGCACACCAACTACAGGGACAGACTAGCACACAGATCAGTGAGGAGCCCAGGGAAGAACCGAAGTGCAACAGGCCTCGGGGGCCAACCCTGTGGTGAAGATTTCCTCATAGGTTTCTCCCCTCATCAGTTTGTCCCCACCTCACTGGTCCATAGGTGTCAAATGACTTAAGACTAGGTCAACAAAACCACTATACGATCACTAGACTTAAAACCACTATACGATCAATAGAAGTCTAAAAATGTCTATGCATGAATACTGCTGGTCTGCTGTTTCTTTGTTTTCTTGTGTTGCAGGTATGTGTACATGCCATGATGTCTTCAAAAGCAGCATCCTGGAGTAAAGCATCACCTCAGATATCCATGAACAAGCTTCATGAGGACGAAGAGTCATCTGAGTGAATCTACGTGGGAAATGGACTACAGAAAACAGACTTCACAGCTATTCAGGCGCCATGGACGTCAGGACTTCCACTCTTATGCTACATGGTTTTCTGTGTCAACATGTAGCTTGTACGACTGTAACGCGGACTCGTAGGAAGCGTGTAAGATTCAGGTGCGAGCTTTTATTACACAGATCGTAGACAAACAGGCAGGGTCAATATCCAAACAAACAGTGTGACGAAGGCAAAACAATAGCGTAATCCACAAAAACAGGCAGAGTCCAAAAACCAGAGTGAGCAGTCCGAAAGTAACAAATAAACAAGGATAGGAAACAAGACAAAACTATGGCAATGAACGAGGCAAACTATGGCAGAAAACAAAGACAATGGAACAAAGCAAAACCGTGAACTGTGGCAGGCAGTGGTACACTGGAGCAGAAGTCCACCATGCTTGATTCGGAGGAGCCTGGAGCCATGGTGGAGCAGGGAGAGCCGGCCGCCATGGCGGGGCAGGCAGAGCAGGAAGCCATGGCGGGGCAGGCAGAACAGGAAGCCATGGCGAGGTAGGCAGAGCAGGCATAACAGGGAGCCATTGCAGGGCAGGCAGAGCAGGCAGAGCAGACAGGAGCAGAGATATCCACAGTGGGACTAGTGACATCCACAGCAGAGCGGTGTGTTCACGAATGATTTCTTTGGCCGTGGCATGACAGGCAGAGAGTTCAATATTGGCCTTTGTGACTGTGACATGACAGGCTGAGAGTTCAGGGGAGGACGCCGCCCCCATAGAAGGATCTACAGCGGGTGCTGACACCTCTGGAGGCATGGGCGCAGATTCGTGGACAGATGTGACAGTGAATTCATAAATAGAAGCCACCTCCTTAGGAGGTTCTACAGCGAGAGCTGACACCTCAGGAGGTATGGGCGCGAATTCGTGGACAGGTGAAGCCTCAGGAGCAGACTTGTGGTCAGATGAGGCCTCTGGGGTAGACTCGCAGTCGGGCGAGGCCTCTGGGGCAGACTCGCAGTCAGGCGAGGCCTCTGGAGCAGACTCGTGGACAGACGAGGCCTCTGGAGCACAGTGTGCAGACCACACACTGAAAATGGCAACGGCCATTACCGGCAGCACCGTAGATAGTGGAATGTCTGTTGGGCTTGAGGGTGTGGATGCTGTGGATTTCTGGCTAGGGAATGTGGGCTCTGCGTGGCTTGGGAGCGCGGGCTCTGGGGTTTCAGCTGATACGTGAGGAGGCTTTAGAGGATCAGCAGAGATGTGAGGTGGCTTAGGACAGTCAGAGGGGACCGGGTGAGGTTCTGGCAGGACAGCCGTTTCTTGACTTGATTCATGGAGGTCTGCCGTGGCTTGACTTGACTCAGGGAGGCCTGCCGTGACCTGACTTGACTCAGGGAGGCCTGCCGTGATTTGACTTGACTCAGGGAGGCCTGTCGTGACTTGACTTGACTCGTGAAGAACAGCGGTGACTTGACCTGGCTCGTGCAGTCCAGCTGTGGCTTGACTTGGCTCATGAAGGTCAGCTGTGGCTTGACTTGGCTTGGGAATAACAGCAGCGACTTGACTTGGCTCATTAAGATCTGCTGTAACTTGGCTTGGCTCATGAAGATCAACTGTGGTTTGGCCTGGCTTGTGAAGATCGATAGTGACTTTGCTTGACTCAGGAACCACGGCTGTGACTTTGGTTGACTTGAGGGCTACAGCTATAGCTTTACTTGACACAGGAGCAATAGCTGTAACTTGACTGGACTTCGGAAGAGCAGCTCTGTCCTGACTTGACTCGGAAACTTGACTTGACTCCGGAAACGCAGCTGCCACTTGACTTGACTTGGAAACTTGACTTGACTCAGGAAACGCAGCTGTGACTTGACTCGACTTGGAAACTTGACTTGACTCGGGAAACACAGCTGCAACTTGACTTGACTCAGGAACAGCATGGCTTGACTCAGGAACAACAGCTGTAACATGACTTGACTCAGGAACAACTGCTGTAACGTGACTTGACTCAGGAACAACAGCTGTAATGTGACTTGACTCATGGGGAACAGCTGCGACTTGGCTTGACTCGTGGGGCACAGCTGTGACTTGGCTTGACTCGTGGAGAACAACAGCTGTATCTTGGCTTGACTCATGGAGAACAACAGCTGTATCTTGGCTTGACTCATGGAGAACAGCTGTATCTTGGCTTGGTTCATGGAGAACAACAACTGTGTCTTGGCTTGACTCATGGAGAACAGCTGTATCTTGACTTGGCACAGAAAGTGTAGCCCTGACTTGACTTGACACCGGAGGATCAGGCATCACTTGATTTACCTTGGGTGTGGCAGAGATGATGGGATAAGATGCGGATGAGATGATTTTGGCTTGATGAGGCTCAGGCGTGGCAGCCATCTTGGCCAGGGACTCAGACGGGGCAGCCATCTTGTGAACAGGCTTGATGATGGCGGCCATCTTGTGAACAGGCTTGGGGATGGCGGCCATCTTGTGAACAGGCTTGGGGATGGCGACCATCTTGTGGACTGGCTCTGGACGGGTGGCCATGACAGGTGCAGGCCCTGGAGCGGCAGGCATGGCGTGAGCAGGCCCTGGAGCGGCAGGCAAGGCGTGAGCAGGCCCTAGAGCGGCAGGCATGGCGTGAGCGAACTGTGACTTGGTAGATGTGACGAGTGCAGGCTTTGACTTGGTAGACATGACTTGAGCAGGCTTTGACTTGGCAGACTTGACTTTAGCAGACCTTGGCTTGGCATGGGGGGGGTCTGGCATGATGGTGACAATACCGGACATGAAGGTTGGGGTGTGAAAATGCTCTGGGGTGATAGGTACTGTAGGATTGCAGAGCTCTTCATCCGCAATCCCGACAGTAAACACAGAGCCACTTAAAAGCAAGGCAAAGTGACCAGTGAATCTTTCCTCCAGGTAGGCAGGAACGAATAGGTTCATCTAATCCATGCCGAAAAATGTCCTTAAGCGCCACATCGTTGAAAGTCACCAAATGGCACAGTTCACAAAAATCAGTGACATACTTCTCAATGGCCCGGTTACCTTGGTGGAGGTGGAAGAGGCGTGATGCTGCATCCATGGTGATCTGTGTTCTTGAAAGCTGCTGGATCTTTGGGAGGCGAAGTGTTCTGTAATGCGGACTCGTAGGAAGCGTGTAAGATCCAGGTGCGAGCTTTTATTACACAGATCGTAGACAAACAGGCAGGGTCAATATCCAAACAAACAGTGTGACGAAGGCAAAACAATAGCGTAATCCACAAAAACAGGCAGAGTCCAAAAACCAGAGTGAGCAGTCTGAAAGTAACAAATAAACAAGGATAGGAAACAAGACAAAACTATGGCAATGAACGAGGCAAACTATGGCAGAAAACAAAGACAATGGAACAAAGCAAAACCGTGGCAAATAACAAAAACAAGGCAATGAAAACAGGGATAAACGCTTGGTAGAGTCCGCTAGAGCAAAACAACACTTCGCAAATGTCTGTTTAGCATGGCCTGCCTTTTATGCCAAACAGGAAGTTACCAGCAGAGCAGCAGAGGGAGCAGCAACAGTCAGTCAGTGGGTGAGGGCTCCCTCTGCTGGCGTGGCGTTACAACGACATGTTACCATCCATGTTGTATGTGTCAACAGTTATGGTTCTGAAAAGAACTATTACAGCTAATTAAATCTAGGACAAGACACAGAATAAGATATATGTGCCTGTAACTATTTCAAGTTACATGAATGGAAAATGGGGCTTAATGTTAACAAACATGGGCTATAGAATGGATTTATGGAGGTTTAAATTTGTATTATGTGAGAGTTATTAGAACTCTCAAAGGGGGGACTGAAGGATTACAAATTTGAGAATCTGTTTAAAAAATGCTGATCCTATGCAAGGTTTTAATATAACAACATGAACTAAAAAGTTATGTATATTGTGATCTCTAAGAGCAGGCAGCCCAGGCCCTGAGACAGTAACCTTTTGTCTTTATGCAGCTCCTGAACATCTGGCAGGTTTTCCCAAGTTAAGTGTGAATTCTAAGCTCAAGGTACAATGGTGCCTTTTGCTTTAGCATCTATGCATTTGAATGACACTTGTATGCTAAATAGATCAAGGCTGGGAAAAACCTGTTACTGGGCTGATTTCCTATACCACATTTGCATACTTTGTTTAGATTGATTCCACCTCTATGTACTCCTCCCCCTTGAAACCTATATACTCTGCTGTGCTGAGATTTTGTCAGACGACTTTTTGATGACTGCAGCGCCACGCAGCGAGTATCTGAATAAAGAGAAACTTCTGCTTCAAGATATCCAAAACGTCTCCTGGTCTCTAAGAAAAATTTCCAACACTGCTCTTCCACACCTCTCGCACTAAACAAATCCTCATAAAAATCTTTTATTTCTTCTAAAATCCTTTCCTTATTTCCTTTATCATTTCCGCTTTCCCTCTCTTTTTTTACAGATCAAAAAAGAACTTTGTACATTTTTCTCCCTGCACCACATATTTTGCCTTGCTTCTTAATTTCACCCCCTCATATTCTTTTTCTTCTATTTCTTTCAATTCTCCCTGCATTTCCTTTATCTTTTGTATGTCCTTATTTTCTTTGTTCAATTACATTTCTAAACTTTCTTGCATTTTTCTTTTGTTGTTTCTTTTGCATTTCTGTATTAACTTACAATATTTAATTGAAAACTTTTTGATTAAAAACTTTGTATTCTCCCACCATATTCTCTTCTCTTCTATTCTCTTCATATCCTCTTCATACATTCTGTTTTCCTTTTCTTTTTCTATCATTTCTTTAACCTTAAAAACATAGTCTTCATTCTTTAAAATTTGTGTATTTAAAATCCAAACTCCAGTCCCTCTTTGCATGTTGCTCCAGTCCAAATTGAAGGTGTCCTCCTCGTTGTCTGTTTCCTTTTCCATTTCTCCTTGTTGTGATCGCTCTGTTTCTTTCTCTTCTTCGTTAGTTTCTAGGTGTTCATTGCTTCTTTCATGCATTTGCCCATCCACTTGGCTTTCTCCACCCTCTTCCTCTTCCTCCATCCAACACTCACATCTGTTTAAAATCTCTCGGCATTCCGGGCACTTAACCGCAGTGCAGTCTCATGCGAAGTGTCCCCTCTCCTCACATTTGTAGCATTTAAAATCAGGGCAGTCTTTCATCAGATGTTCTGGGCTCATACACAGCCGACAGGTCTTCACCTGGTGACTGTGCATCACCCTGAAATACTGTGGCCCTTCCGCTGTGTCTAGCTTTGTGCTGTAAGGGAGGGAGACAACTTCTCTTGGGAACCTTGCCTTGATGAACCTCGTGCCATCTTCAATATTAGTGCCCAGATATAACCTTCGTTTAATTTTAGACACAGGGAGAACTCCCCAACCGTTCAATTTTTCTACAATTCCTTCATCATCCAGGTAGACAGGCAAATGCATGAAAGAAACAACATAGTCCCTGTTTTTTTAGTTTTTTTACCTTGCATGTTGCTCCTCCTATTGTCAGTCCATCCATCAAATCGTTGCACATTTCTTCCTTTTCCAGGGTCAGTTCATACTCTTTGCCTTGTCTTGATCGTACCGTTAAATTTTTTTTTTTATCAAAAACAAAATGTATTTTTACATATACATCATAGAGGCTTTTTACACATACTAAACAAAAAATTGCTAAGATTTTACATCTTTCAGTCCATAGTTAACATTGCATGCCCTTTAGGTAAATCAATGTTTTGCTTCATTAAAATATCATATACATCCTTTGTAAACATCTGATAAAACATTTCTTCCAAATTTTCCATCCTAAAATAATTAAAGTTTGTATGTAATCTTCCACCAACATTTTATATAACAGCCATAAATCTAGTAAAAAATTCTTATTTTTTGCAATATTTCTTCTTTTCCAGATTGCACTCTTGGCTAAAATTAGAAGCAAATTGATAACCTTTCTGTTCTTACATTTTTCATTAAGTCCGAACATTAACATAGTATTCCAGCTAACATCTCCATTTTTTTCTCTTAAGTTTTGAATAATTTTTTTCAATGCATTTAAATAAATTCCCCAACTTTTCACAGAATAAAAAAAAGTGTAATATTCCTTCATCCTCCTTTTTACAGACTCTACAAATGGCATCTTGGTCTTTCCCTATTAATACTAATCTCATACCAGTAAAAACCACATTATGTCTAATAAAGTACTCTAAACATTCCAGATTTGAATCCAAATATACCCATCTTGTTTTTTTCCATATATCGTTTTCTTCTATCTCCTTAAAAAGTCTTAACCACAGTTGATTTGCCACTGGAAACTGCATTTCTAAAATATTGATAAAACCTTCTTACATGACACGACTTAAAATCTACCATCTTCTCTTGCACTTTAACAAACACTTCTAATTTATTCTCCTTCTCATTACCTCTTTGAATTTCATTCAACCATTCCTTTGGTATTGCCTTTTTAACCTCATCATATTGTTTTTTTTAAAGTGCTTACTCTATATTCTTCTTTCCCTTCTTCCATTGCATCTATAATCACTTGAATAGGCAAGAATCCCCCTTTAAATTCATATAAAACATCTCTTAATTTTAAAAAACCCACATCTATCCATTTTTTAAAATACAATTCTTTTCCTTGTGAAACAATGTACTTGTTTAAAAACAGTGGCTGATTTAAAACCATTTCTCTTCCTTTCGGTTTAAAATCTACCTCTGTTAGAAAAAAAACCCAAGCTCTTAAAACTTCCTTATAAAATTCTGGCATTCCTTGAATCATCCAGTTCTTAAGCTTCATCCATAAAATATTTTCCCCCAATTTTAAATTTCCACATTCATTTAAAAAGTAATTCATTGTTAGTTTCCAATCCCCTTTGCACTGTTTATCTATAAATTTCCTAATAATTTTATTTCTCATACTTTTCTTTTTGAGTTCCATGTCTACTAATCCCAAACCACCATCTTTTACTTGTCCAATCAAAGTATTTTATGCAACTCTTGGGTTTTTTTTTCTCCCATAGAAATTCTAAAACACATCTTTTTAATATTTGCTCTACCCACATTGGCACAGATGATGCAAATAAAACATACCACATTTCAGATAACATTAAAACATTCACTATTAAAATTTTTCCTTTTAAATTTAAGCATCTACTTTTCCAAAAATTCAACCTTCTTTCCACTTCATATACTACTCCTTCCCACATCTGTTCTCTTGCATATTTTTCGTCCTTTCCTATCAACACACCTAAAATCTTTGCTTCCTGTACTTCTGTAAAATTAAATGCCCCAGCCAACTCTGGTACATTTCCAAACTTCATAAAAATAGTTTTTTCTTCATTTATCTTTGCACCTGATCCTTGACAGTACCATTCAACTTTTTCCATTGCATTTTTAACACTTTGTATATCTTTTGCTATCAATGTAGTATCATCCGTATATTGAAAGATTTTTATATCTTCTTGACCTTCTTCAATTTGCACACCTTTTATTATTTTTTTTTCTTTCTTAATATTCAAGCCTAGAGGTTCTGCTACCAGCGAGTAAAGCTGTGCTGATAGTGGACATCCTTGCCTTATAGATCTGGATATTTTAAAAGGTTCAGTTAAAAAGCCATTACATTTAACTTTTGTCATAATATCGCTATATAAAATTCTCACCCATTTTATAAAATTCCTCCCAAACCCAAAACACTCTAAAATTGAAAATAAAAACCCATGCTCAACTCTATCAAAAGCCTTTTCAAAATCTAAGCTTCCCTATCTGTCGTACACTCCGAGTTGTGTCGAGTAGTGTACGACACTAGGGGTTGCTCTTGGGAGCCCAAACACCTCTGACAGAATAGAAACAGGCCAATGAAATTGGGTGTGCAGATTTGCACAGCTGGCCACACCCCGGCCATCCGGGTACAAGTAGGGCAGCATGTGCATCTGCTCACTTGTTCTGTTTTTCGGAGCCGAATGCAGCGTCTCTGCGTGAGAAGCAGCAACATTCACCTCTTTCGTTGTTGGATCTGCAGCACAGACAGCGGTCTCTCCCTTCTCATACACAGATGAATGTTGTGAGAGTCCCCTGTGTGTGTCGACGGCGATCTTGAAGAGCAATCTTCCTTCTAAAAGGTATTTCTCTGAAAGAGCTAGTGCGGTGGGATTGTGTGTTGATAAACATATCTTTCCCTCCGTGCCATCCTGGTTGCGGCTTACCTTCCCAAACGATCAACACGACCGTTGTGTTCAGTGTTGAGTTATGCTGCCGCTGATGCAGCGTTTGTTGTTGATTCATGTTTTGCCTGCGAGAACATGATCATGGGCGCTCTTTGTTCGTGAGCCGTGTGCTTTTACGTGAAGCCGCGGCTCACCCCGACTGCCTTCCGCTACGGTCCTTCTACCTCCGGGTACGAGGCCGTTGCGAGGTGCATCAGTGGCGAGCATTAGGAAGCACGGAAGGTTTCGCCAGGTGAAAGCCCCCGAACCTCTCGCTCCTCGCGTCCCGCGGTCGAGCTCTTGGACGAGTTTGTTAGTCTGTCTCAGTACAGCTGACTTTCTTATTCGGAGCTCCTAAATGGGCGGAAAAGGAAGGGCTGGTTAATAGACATCTGGGTAACGACCTGTATGCTCGTTTCCAGTGCCTGTTTCCTGGAGGTGCACGAGAAGTGGATGGTATCGCAGAAAGCCCGTTTAAAAAAAAAAAAAAAAAAAAAAAAAACGGGTGGGACGTGATAGTCCAACTTCTTCTCCTTCACCACCCTCGATGGGGGTCCAGCGAGGGGGTTTCAGAGGTTCCCCAGGCAGAGGGGGCGATTGTGGGGCACTCCCCGCAAAACGCCGCCGCTTGTTTGGTTCCTCCCATGACCCCCGTCCGGAGCCTGTAAGTTCTTTCCGGGCAAGGCTTACATGGCTTCTGGACGAGCTGCGTCCGCCTTACACGCCACGGCCATCCTCTGGGCATTCGGGCTGTGGCGTTGTGAGTTCGATTCGAGGGTGGTTCCAACCTAGAGCTACGGGAACTGCGTACGATAACCGATTACGCTCGCTGAGCTATGAGGTCGTGGCGCACGCTCTGGGAAGGGCGATGTCCACTTTGTTGGTCCAGGAGCGCCACCTGTGGCTTCACCTGTCAGAAATGCGGGAAATTTGAAGTCCGGTTCTTACCCCCCATTTCCCAGGTCGGTCCTTCTGGCGACACCGTGATAGAATTTGCACGCAAGTCCTTCACGGTGGTTAAAGGAGCAGCTGTGGGTCGGGCCTCGGCCCTCTCCCCCGACTACTCCTGTCTGTCGTCGCCACGGATGGCCCCCTATAGAACTCCTGAGGCCCCGCGACAGCCGGGCCTCCGGCCAGACGTGCCCAACGGTCAAAGTTCTTGTGGGAAGGTGGCAACACCAGCTTGTAAGTAGGCTTGCTAGAACCCTCGTTAGGCTTCTAGTTTTTCCTCAGACAAGCAATCCAAAGCAGGCAGCCTAACTGACCCACCCAGATCCACTCTCGACCCGGGGATGAGAGGTGGATTCGGCACAACCGTTTCTGACTGTCTGTCTTCCGCAGACAGTCACTGCCTGGTCGGTATGTAGCCCCCCCGCCCTGTCAGTTATTTTGAAGCAATAGCCCTCCATGTGACGGCTAGATGCTGAGTCTGCAGACCAGGGTGGTTAGGCACTTACCTGGTTCTCTGCATATTGGCAAAAACACGCCGTGTTCTTGGGGCTTCTTCTCCAAGCATGACGCTCTTTGCTTTATTCAGCGACATACCCATTCCAGGTACGTCGGGTATAGTTCACTGAGAGTGCTAGCAGAGTCCCTACGTGGGCGCGATCCCTCCCCTTAGCTTCTCAAGAACTAACTGACTTGGCTACGCGACTCATGTTGCAAGGCATCTGCTGAAGTCTATGGCATTCTCTTACAATCGACTCAGGGCGAGAATGCTGTGGTTCTTAAGCAGAAATCGCAGCCCCTCTGGGAAGGGTGCGATAGAGCCTACCCCGGCAGCCAAAATGAGGGAAGGGATTTCTTAGCCCCTACTTCATTGTACTAGGATGGGTGGTCGACTCATGCCAATCTGAAAACAGGGTTTTTTTAATCTGGCCCCTTTTCAAGCACCCATTCAAATGTTAGCCCTGGAACATATAGCTCTTGTGGGTCAGGGCTTAAGATTGGTCGGTGGCGTTGGACCTGAAGGACGCGTACTGTCATGCCTTGATCCTTCCAAGACTCTGTCTTCGAGATCGGGCTCATTAGTACAAGGTTCCCCCTGCAGCCTATCCCTACCGTCCCGCACCTTTACGGAGGTCAAGGGGACTGCCCTCGCCCCCTCGGGGTAGAGGGCATGTGCATTCTCAGTTATCTCTGTGACTGGCTGTCTTAGCACACTCACAAGGTGCGGTTTGCACTCTCAGGGATGTGGTTCACAACCACCGGGCTGGATTGGGACTTCAGGTCATTTGGGAAAAGAGTAAACTCTCCTCAGTACGGGGTTGCTTTTTTTTCCGTATGGACTCGGTCACTGTTCTACGCGTTTGCCTAGGACTGTGTACAGTCAGTGCTGTAGTGCGCGAGTGCACTCCGGGTTCACCACAGCGGTCTCCTTCATGTACCAGGGCTCCTGGGACATATGGCATCTTCAGCCGCGGTCACGCTGCTGGACCCGATGCATATGGAACCGCTGTAGCACTGACTTCATACAGAGTCCCGAGATGGGCGCGGCACCAGGCTCACATCGTGTGTACGTCACACTTTGTGTTGCAAACCTTTAGCCCTTGGGGACATGTTAGTTCTGCGGGCGGGTTGCCCCTGGGACAAGTGTCTAGACGCACTGTGTCTCAACAGTTGTTTCCAAGTCAAGCTGGGGTGCCATGTGCAATGGGTATGCAGCCTCTGGGTTCGGTTGGGCCCTCGGCTGCTTGGGCATTCTATCGCCTGGAGTTGTTGACAACGCTTGGGCCCTGAAGGGATTCGGCCTCTGTCACGGCAAGCATGTGTTGGTCGGCGCTGACAACACAGCGACTGTGGCATACACCAACCACTAGGATCCACTAGACTCAGGCTGCTGTGCGCCACTCACGTTCCGGGTGACAGGTTCACCCCGAGGTGAGTGGGGGCTCCACCCTCAGACGGTCCAGCTGTTTTGGAGTCGATGCAGCCAGGAACAGGTAGATCTGTTGCCTTACCGGAATCCACTCATTGCAGTGGGTAATACGGCCTGACCAAGGACTCCCTCGGTTCAGATCCGTTGACACTGAGCGGACCGTACGGCTTACTCCCCAGTGAGCCTTATTGCACAGACAC
This sequence comes from Cirrhinus mrigala, assembly GCA_036247105.1. Taxonomy (NCBI): domain Eukaryota; kingdom Metazoa; phylum Chordata; class Actinopteri; order Cypriniformes; family Cyprinidae; genus Cirrhinus; species Cirrhinus mrigala. The sequence continues at coordinate 498,205 of JAMKFB010000227.1, forward strand.
GGTGCAATGTCGGGAAGGTCTCAAAACCGATTCTCTTGGTAGCTCTGTTTGGCCCAACGGAACTTGGTTCTTGGAGGTCGCGCTCCTATCATCGTTGCCTTCCTGACACACCCCCCTGAGAAGGAACCTCCTTCCTGAGGGGAGGGGCACAATCTGGCACCTGCACCCAGACTTCTGGAACTTCCTTCTATGGTCCCTGAGCGCGACCAGGAAGCCTCCAGAAACCTTCCACCCACAGTGGGAAGCACTCTATACAGGACTGAGCCAGACGGTGGCATGTCCTGGGGTTGGCGCAGAGGTTCTTCCTAAGGGTAGAACCCACGGAGTTGCGGCATCAAATCTGTGCTATCCCTCCTCCAAGGAGGCCTGAATAGGCACCTTTCTACTTCTACATCAAGGTCCGTGTACAGCCACCATGACTTGGTAGAAGGCAGATCGGTGGGGCACGTTTTGGTAACACCACATCCCCTCTTGATCTGTCTGTGGTCCTCGGGCCTACAGTAAGATCCGTTGAGCCCTCAGTCGGTTGATTCGGTGCCCTCTCCATTAGACGGCCCCCCCTGTGGTGCTCACCCCTGTTAAGAGCGGGAAACCTTCAAGCCCTCTCCGTCAACGTTCGTGCCTGGAATTCGAGCCGGTGAACTCTCACGTTGTTCTGGGAACCTGGCCTGGATACATGCCCATGGTAACCACCACTCCCTCTGAGCAGGTGGTAACCCTGCAAGCTATTCCTTACCAGGAAAATGACCCCAACCTGATCCTATCATGCCCGGTCCGTGTCCCACGCATTACCTGGAACGTCCTCAGCACTTCAGACGTCCTGGTCAGCTCTTTGTCTGTTATGGAGCACACCGGAAGGGGAAGGCCGTCTCCAAACAAAGATCTCCCACCAAAAAAAAAAAAAAAAAAAAAAAAAAACTGAAAAATGTGGATGCGATCCGTATGGCCTACCAGGCCGGAGGCTTGCCTTGCAGCCTTGTTAACAGACATCTTCAGAGCTACAGGTTGGGCCACACCTATACACGTGCCAATTTGCGCATGGAACCAGTGTCAGCTAGAGTTTCAATCGCAAGCTCTTGGCGCAGTACTCTGGTTGGGTGTAGAGCTTGCTTAAGCGCTTCCCCTAATGGTGATTATGCTTCTAAGTTTCAGTAGGTTTCCTGACGCGAACCCTGAACACCTTCTCCATCACTTGGCACTTCTGGACGTGGCAGAGTTCGGCGGAGGAACTCGCTGCAAAATCCCAACACAAGGTATGGTTACTTTACTAACTGTTGGTCGGATTTGTGCCCCATATGTAGTGGCTCCTTATGTGGCCCCATGTGTGTAATTCCACCTATAACTCTCTCTGGTGCAGTGTTTCCCCTAAAGACAGGTTTGTCTCTAGGATCTGAATTTGGTAGTCTCCCCTAGCGTAAGACCCACGTCAGGTCCCATATCTAATGATATTTACTTTATACCCCCCCCTCTGGGCAGGTTGTGAGCTCCGTAGTGCCTTTTTTCCTTCGGGAAATAGTCACTTCTCCAACGTCCGCCAAGACACTCAGCTGCTCCACTGAGGCAGGCCCGGCTGCAGGACACTGCTGTAACAGGTCAGTTCTTGGACGTTGGAAGGTCACGAAGAGGTGAGTCGCACTTATGTTAACACGCTGGCTTGTTACTATCTGCGCCCGGTCACTCGTGACGCGGCCAGGCTTGTGGCGTGATTTGACAGGGGACCCCTAGTGTCGTACACTACTCGACACAACTCGGAGTGTACAACAGATAGGGAACGTCTCGGTTACGTATGGTAATCCTCGTTCCCTGATGGAGGGAACGGAGACGTTGTGTCTCCCATGACGCTCGGCTCCTCAGATCAGAACCAGTGAGCAGACGCACATGCTGCCCTACTTGTACCCGGATGGCCGGGGCGTGGCCAGCTGTGCAAATCTGCACACCCAATTTCATTGGCCTGTTTCTATTCTGTCAGAGGTGTTTGGGCTCCCAAGAGTGAGCCCTAGTGTCATACACTACTCGACACAACGTCTCCGTTCCCTCCATCAGGGAACGAGGGTTACCATATGTAACCAAGACATTATCAAATATCCATTTCTGATTTTCTCATTTAAATAACTATATCCCTTATACTACTTGTTGTATCTGCAATATCTCTACCCGTGACTCCATAGGCTTGATTAGTCTCTATTATTTTGGGCAAAACATTCTTTAATCTATTTGATAAAATCTTTGTTAAAATCTTGAGGTCCGTGTTTAACATAGTAATGGGTCTGAAATTCTTTAATAATGATCTATCTCCTTTTCTTTTATATGCTATTTTCATCAGTCCTAAACTCATCATTTGGTTTAACTCATTCCTTTTAAAAATGTCTTCATATAATTCCTTTAAAATTAGACTTATTTCTTCTTTAAAAACCTTATAAAATTAATTTACTAATCCATCAATCCCTGGACTTTTCCTGCTTTTCAAAAGATTTATTGCCTCTATTATCTCCTCCTGGCTAATTTCTTTGTCACATTCAATTTTATCTTCTTTCCCTACTCTCAATTTAATTTGTTGTAATAGAATTCTTTTTTTCTGCTCATCCATTCCATTTTCTTTAAAAAGTTCCTCATAATAATTCTTAACTTCTCTTAAAATCTCAGCAGTGCCTTTGACCGATTCTCCGTTTTTGTTTTTTAATTCTTTTATCATTTCTGCCTTCCCTCTTCTTCTTTCCAGGTCAAAAAAAAATTTAGTAAATTTTTCACCCTCTATTGTATACTTTGCCTTGCTTCTCAGCATTGCACCTTTCCACTTCTCCTCTTCTATTTTCTTTAAATTGTCTGCCAATTCTACACTCCTCTGTGTGTTCACTTGTTTCTTCTTTAGTTCTTCCCTTAGAGTTTTCCTTAATCTCATTTATTTTGCTTTTCTAGCTTTTTGCACACATTTGCTATACTTTATTGACAATTTCTTTATTTCATATTTTACATTTTCCCACCATATTCTTTTATCTTCTAGATACATATCATCCTTCCTTTCTTTCTCTAATAAATTAACAATCCCCATTTTATAGCTTTCTTCCCTTAAAATTCCTGTTTAAAATCCAATTTCCTGGCCCTTTATCTTGCTTATTAAAATCTACATTCCATAAAATCATTTTGTGATCACTTAAACTTGTTTCCTTGTAAAATATATCTTCTATAAAACAATCAATGTCTCTTGTGCTTAATATAAAATCGATTCTTGTCTGACACATAAAATTTCCTACTAGTTGTCTCCTTGAAAATTCTCTTCTGTTTTCATTTCTTTCTCTCCATACATCAACCATATTTTTCTCTTTCATTAACGATACTAGTTCCTTCCTACCCAGATCTGATTTAAAAACCATCCCATCTGCCATGTCTCTTTTGTTAAAAACCGTATTAAAATCACCTGCTACTACAACTGTCTTCCATTTTTCCATTAAAGTTCTTAATATTTTAAAATATTATTTTTTTTTCTTGTCATCTGAGGGTGCATGTACATTCATTAAAACAAAAACATTCTCCCCTTGTCTCATTTCAATTGCATTACATTTTCCTTTTATATCATTATACATTTCTATTGCCTCAAAATCCACATCTTCCCTTATTAAAATAGCCACTCCCCTTCCCATTCTTCCATCTCCATTGTTATAAAACATCTCTCCTTTCCATCTCTTTTTAAAATCTTCCATTACCTCATTCTTCCAGTTCGTTTCTTGCAATAAAATAATCTCTTCATTTTTACATAATTCTTTTACCACATTAAATTTATCATTACTCATCAACCCTCTTGTGTTAAAACATACAAGTCTTAGTCATCACGAAAAATAAAAAATAATTCAAAATCAACATCCTTGTTAATCATCACCTTCTTCCTCCAAATCCCTCAGTACTTCAAATTTATTCTTCAGTGTTTTTTTCCTAGGAAGATCAAGATTTGGTGTTACCTTTATTGTTCTTCTCCTTATTACTCCTCCCAGTCTATTACCCCTTCTTCTCTGCCTTTTGTCTCTTTCTCCACTCACATGTATCGCTGTCCTCCTCCGATTCACTGTCTCTTTTCCTGTTTTCCACTTCTATTTGTTCTGTTCTCTTATGTCCTACTTCCACCACAGATGTCCTGGTTCCCTCTTCCATCTTTTCTGCTTCTTCCTCTCCTCCACACTCACTGCTCTGTTTATCGTCCCTGTTGCTTTCAGTATTTTCTGCCGTCGCTTCTTGTTGCTCTTCCATTTGGGTTTCCGCCATTTCATCCTGCATCTGCCCTCCCACCTCTCGCTGTTCCTCTTCTTGCTCTCCTTCACTTCCCGTCCAGCACTGGCATTTATCCAGGAATTCTAAGCAATCAGGGCACTTCACTTCTCTACAGTCTCTTGCGAAGTGTCCTTGTTGTTCACACTTGTAGCATCGAAACTCCGGACAGTCTTTAAGGATGTGCTCTGGATTCATACACAATCGACAGGTTTTAACCTGACGATTGTGTATTATCCTGAAATGCTGTGTGCCCTCTGCCGTTTCGAACCTGGTACTGTATGGTAGTGACACTACCTCCTTGGGGAACTTCACCCGTACAAACCTTGTCCCATCTTCTATTTCCGTCCCCGAGTAGTACCTCCTTCTAATTCCTGAAGTGGGGGTCACGCCCCACCCTTCCAGCTTGTCAGTGATATTGCTGTCTTCGAGGTAGGCTGGCAGATGCATAAATGAAACTACGTACTCCCTCTCCTGTAGTTTTTTCACCTCACATTTTTCACCTTTCATTTCCAGTCCATCCACTAGATCATCACATATTTCTTCATTTGTCAAAGTCACTTCATATAGTCTGTTTTGTTTAGGTCTTACAGCCAGTATCTTATCCACTCCAACTTTTTCTGCTATCACTTTAATTAAATCCACTGCTCTTCCATCGCTGACTTCTCCCATGTCCACAGTTAGTGTTGCCTCTTTTGCATACCTCCGCTTGCTTTCAATCTTTTTAATTCCAATCTGTTCTCGTCGTCTTTGTCCTTTTCCTTGGTCGTTGTCCTTTCCGTTGTCCTCTGCCATTTCCATGCCCTTGCCGATTAATCCATACATTTTTCTCATTAAAAGAAAAGCACAAACCACTCACCAGACAGCACAAGGCCGCTGGCAAGTGGTTTAAAAACAAAACAAACAAACAAACATACTCTGTACTTCTCTAAACTTTTAGCAAACTTTTAAACAAACAAAACATAAAACAAACACTCAGAGAGGCTCTCTCTCTATCCTACAGATCCAAACACTTCCTGATAGCACTCTAGCGCCCTCAGGTGGTGGTATGGCCGTAAGCGAGGGCTGCTGTGAAAAGTGGGATATTTAAAGCTCAGCCAGTGTATCAGATCAGTAGTGAAGAAAAAAGCCAAAAGCTTACAGGGTGGTAAAGCCGTAAGAAAGCGCCGAAAGAGGACATCCTTGTTTAACTGATCTCGTAAGCTTAAAACTCTTAGTTAAAAAGCCGTTACACTTAATTCTTGTTACCACTCCTTTACATAAAATCTTGATCCATTTAATAAAATTCTCCCCAAAACCAAACCTCTTTAACACCTCTAATAAAAACTGATGCTCTACCCTATCAAATGCTTTCTCAAAGTCAAGACTTATGACATATCCCTGCACATTTTCCTTCTTCATGTAGCTTACTATGTCCTTAATACTTAAAGTTGTGTCCGCTATATCTCTTCCTCTTACTCCATACGCCTGGTTGGTCTTAATAATCTTTGGCAACACCTCTTTCAGTCTGTTCGCTAAAATTTTGGATAAAATTTTAAGATCTGTGTTTAACATCGTCAAAGGTCTATAGTTCTTTAAATCTGTCTTGTCTTCTTTCTTCTTGTATATCACTTTCATTAATCCCATACTCATCCTTAGATTCAATCGTCCTTTCCCAAAAACCTCATCATACACCTCTTTTAAAATCCCAGTTAATACCTCCTTAAAAACCAAATAAAATTCGCTCCCCAAACCATTAATCCCTGGACTCTTTTTCTTATTAAGCTGTTTTATGGCTATTTCTATTTCTTCTTTGCTTATCTTTTCATCGCACATATCTTTGTCTTCCTTTTCCACTTTTGTTTCAATCACCTCAAGCAATTCTTTGCTGTCTTCTTCCACTCCTTCTGATGTAAACAATTTCTCGTAGTATTTCTTCATTTGTTCTAATAGATCTTCATTATTTTTCACCCCTTTTCCATTTTCATCCTTCACCTCTTTTATCATTCCACTTTTCCCTTTCCTTTTCTGCAAGTCAAAGAAAAACTTTGTACATTTTTCCCCTTCTACTAAGAATTGGGCTCTACTCCTTAATCTTGCAGCTTCATATCTTTTCTCCTCCAGTTCTTTAAGTTTGTCTTCCAGTTCTTTTATCTTTGCCATGTCCTTATCATCCCGTTCTAATTCTTCCCCTAAATTCTCTCTTATTTCATATTCTGTGTGCCTTTTACATTTCTCTATTAATTTACATATATGAATGGTGTGTTGCTTTATTAAAAACTTTACATTCTCCCACCATAATCTTTTATGTTCCACATACATTTCATTTAGCTTTCGTTTTCAGTAATATCTTTAACCTCTTGAACATAGCTTTCCCTTTTTAAAATCTCAGCATTTAAAACCCACACTCCTGGACCTCTTTTAATTGTACTCCAATCCATCTGCATAAACATTGGCTTGTGATCACTTAAACTCATCTCTCCGTACTTCACATTATCTATAAAACCTTCTAAAATCCTTGAGCACAAGATAAAATATATTCTAGTTTGACACATAAAATTCCCCACCATTTGTCTTCTTGAATATTGTCTCTTTTTCTCATGCCTCTCTCTCCATACATCCAGTAAATCAAAACTCCTTTCTCCCAGTATCCGATTTTTAAAAGCCATTCCATCCGCCATATCAATTTTGCTTAAAACAGTATTAAAATCCCCCATTAATATAACATTTTTGTATTTCATTAAAAACCTCCTTAAAAGCTTGAAAAAAAAAACCTTTTTTCTTTCTCTTCATTAGGCGCACGCACATTTATCACAATTACTTTGTTTTCCCATTTCATTTCTACCCCTAAACATTTTCCAACATCATCCTTGTAAATTACATCACACACAACGTCCATATTCTTTATTAAAAATGCCATTCCTCTGCCATACCTCTTGTCCTCATTGTTATATAAAATATCCCCATCCCATCTCTTCTTCAGTTCATTTATATGCATATCTTTCCAGTTTGTTTCTTGTAAAATAATTATATCCACATTTTTAAACATTTCTTTCACTCTTTCAAATTTGTTAAAATCCAAGAGTCCCCTGGCATTAAGAGTGGCAAAACTAACAACCATAAAAAATAAATAGATAAAAGCACTTAAACACCCCATCTCATTAGTTCATTTCGCTTGAGTCTTTTAATAGTTCATAGTTCTTTACCTTAAGTTGACGTCTTCTTCTACATAAAATCTATGTTCCTTCTGCTTTTCCTTCTCCTTCATTGTTTAAATCCACTTCTTCCTCCAAAGTGTTACCCAGTCCAACAAATGAATCCACATGTTCCAGTGATTCTTCATCCTGTCCCATTTGCTTTGATTTTTCTTGAATCTCTTAATTCCGGTTGTCATTTAACTGCTCCTCGTTTACTCGTTCCTCCACTGTGCTCTCTGTAGTCCCATCGGTGATGCCGTGTCTCTCTGCTTCTGCCATCCGTTGTAGAGGATCTTCACCCGGTTTCTCTGTTACTGTCTGCTCTTCATCTCCTTTATTGCTTATCACCCGCTCCTCTCTCAGATCTGTCGTACCATCGTCGTCTGTCTCCTCACATGAGTCTCATCCTGCTCAAACCAGCACTCGCATTTGTTTAGCACTTTTTTGCAATCCGGGCATCTGACCGCCATACAATCCCTTGCGAAATGTCCTCTCTCCTTGCATTTAAAACACTTGAAATCGGGGCAGTCTTTCATGACATGGTCAGGGCTCATGCACAGACGACAGGTTTTAACCTGATGGCTGTGCATCACCCGAAAATATTGCCGCCCCTCAGCCGTATCTAGCCTAGTGCTATACGGGAGAGAGGCAACCGCTTTAGGGAAACGAGATTTCATGAACCTCGTACCTTCTTCTATAGTCGTGCCCGGATACATGTGTCTCTTAATATCCGAAATTGGGGTAACTCCCCAACCTTCCAATTTATCTAAAATAACACGATCATCAATGTAAACAGGCAGGTGCATTAACGACACAACATAGTCTCTATTTTGCAGTCTTTTAACCTCACACATCGTTTCCTTTATCTGTAATCCATCCACCAACAAATCAACATCTTCTACGTTTTCTAAAGTCACCTCATACTCCTTGTTTTGTTTTTATCCTCCGCCCTTGGATTCACGTTTGAAATATCCATGCTCACAGTAGCTTCTTTCAAGTAATCCTTCTTTGTCTTGTTATTCCTTTGTTCAATATCCATTTTATTCTCATCTCATTGTCTTATTTCAGTTCCATTTTCGTTCACCATTCGAGCCATATCCATGTCTGTTGCCATGTGTTCGTCCGCCATTTCTCAAACAAAACAAACAAGCGAAAAAACGTACACTAAACAACAACAACAAAAAAATAATGTTCCCCCCAAACAGCATATGCTGTTGGGAGGAATAAACTACAAAAAATAAATGAAAAAACGTATAAAAAAAACTACAAATAACACTTATAACGCAAAACAAGAAAATACACACAAAAAAAGGGGAGGGAGAGACTTCCTCTCCCAACTGCAGCCAACACTTCCTGTGTGCTCTCTAGCGCCCTCAGGGTGGTATGGCTGTAAGCGAGAGTTGCTGTGAAAAGTGGGCTATTTAAAGCTCAGCCAGTGTATCAGATGAGTAGTGAAGAAAAAAGCCAAAAGCTTACAGGGTGGTAAGGCCGTAAGCGAGGGATGCTGTGAAAAGTGGGCTATTTAAAGCTCAGCCAGTGTATCAGATCAGTAGTGAAGAAAAAAGCCAAAAGCTTACGGCACCTGGTATTCCCAGGCGGTCTCCCATCCAAGTACTAACCAGGCCTGACCCTGCTTAGCTTCCGAGATCAGACGAGATCAGGCGTGCTCAGAGTGGTATGGCCGTAAGCGAGGGCCGCTGTGAAAAGTGGGCTATTTAAAGCTCAGCCAGCATATCAGATCAGTAGTGAAGAAAAAAGCCAAAAGCTTACAGGACCTGGTATTCCCAGTCGGTCTCCCATCCATGTACTAACCAGGCCCTACCCTTTTTTTTTTTTTTTTTCTTTTATTGAAAAAATTCCAAACAATTAAAAAACATAAGACATTTTAAAAGGTACAAAGAACAGAAAACATTATAAAAGATACAAAGCCAATGTTTTAGTCATTTGATAAATATCACTTTTCTTTTGGTCATTCAGCATTTCATACTAATTTATCCATCGAAGCGACTTAACAGATCCCAGTTCATTTCCTTCAAAACTTGACAGACTTTTGGTGACAGTAATTTGTAAAATTGATCCAGCATATCTTCATTCTTAAAATACACATACAATCTTTCCAGATACCCTTCTGTTTTCATTTTGAACAATTTCCAAACATCCATCACTGTTTTTTTCTTTTTTAGCAACAATTCTCCTTTCCCAAATTGCACTTTTCATTAGCATTATACAGAGATTGATAAACATCTTATTTTGACATTTCTTTTCCCATCCAAGCATCACCACTCTATTCCATTCTATTTCGTTTTCATCCCATTCACCAACCAAATTCTTAGTTAGCTCTTTACACTTTTTTAGAAAACCTTCCAAGTGCTTACAATATAAAAACAGATGTAAAAAACCTTTGTCCCTTTCTTGACACACCTTGCACACTTGGTCACGTTCCATTCCAATCTTGTTTAAAGTTAAATCTGTAAAAATCACCTTATGCCTTATAAAATACTCTAGACATCCCAGCTTGGTTTCCACACATCTCCCTCCCATGTTTCCCCATATTACATTCTCGTTGACATTTTTAAAACTTTGCATCCAAAACTTATTCACAATTGGTTCTTTAAAAACACAGTCTCTAAAAGAACAATAAAACTGTTTGACAGTACACTCTTTGAAATCATGAAGTTTCCCCGCCATTTTCGCATAGACGTTCCTTTCTTTCTCCTTCCCCACTTTCTATTCTTTTAATCCATTCCCTTGGAATAGCCTGCTTGATTGTGTCAAAATTGTTTTTGATTTCTTGTCTACTGTATTCTTCTTTTGCCTCCTCCATTGTATCTATGACATACTGCTCTGGTAGAAACCCTTCTTTAAATTCATATAACACATCTCTCACTCTTGTTATCCCGACATCCAACCATTTCTTATAAAATAAAACCTTCCCTTGTTTTAAGATGTTATTATTATTTAAGAACAAAGGTTGATTTAAAATGCTTTCTCTTCCCTGCGGATCATATTCAATTTTTTTTCTAAAAACTTCCCCCACGCATTAAAAATTTCCCTATAGAACTCAGGTAAACCTTCCATCATCCAGTTCTTTGTTTTCATCCACAAAATTCCATCTTCCAATTTATAATTCCCACATTTGTTTATAAAATATCTCATTGTTTTTTTCCACTCTGATTTATTCTCTTTGTCTAGATATTTTTTGACCATTTTAACTCTTAGACTATTTTTCCTCTGTTCCACATCCATTAAACCTAAACCACCCCTCTCTATCTCCCCTAAGAGCGTATTATAAGCTATTCTTGGGGTTTACCCTCCCATAAAAACTCAAGAAAGCATCTTTTCAACCTTTTTTCTATCCATATAGGCATTTCTACCACATATAGAACATACCACAACTTCGATACCATTAAAACATTTAAAACTAAAGCTTTCCCAGTTCCCAGTTCAGTTTCCAGAAGTTCAGCCTCCGCTCTATTCCTGTTATTAATTCTTCCCACATTTTATCTCTTACTTTCCCCCTATATTTCCCCATTAAAACCCCTAAAATCCTTATTTCATCAGCTTCTTTGAAATTAAAACATTTTGTTAAACCCATTGCGCTTCCAAATCTCATGTATACAGTCTTGTCTTCATTTATTTTACTCCCCGATCCCTTACAATAAATCTGTATAAGCTTCATTGCCTCTTTGACGCTCTCCTCCCCTTTAACTATTAAAGTGGTGTCGTCCGCGTACTGGAAGACCCTCCCATTTACCTTATTCTCCTTGATCTGAACTCCTCTTATTTTGCATTCTTCGTTTATCATTAATCCTAACGGCTCTGACACAAGCGAATACAATAACGCGGAGAGCGGACATCCCTGCCTAACTGATCTTGTTATTTTAAAACAATCTGTTAAAAACCCGTTACATTTTATTCTCGTTACGACCCCTTGTATAAAATCTGTATCCATTTCCTAAAAACATCCCCAAATCCAAAACTTTTAAGCACTTCGAGTAAATACTCGTGTTCGACCCTATCGAAAGCTTTTTCAAAATCAAGGCTAATTAAATATCCTTCTTCTTTCTTCTCCTCCAAATATTCTATTACATCTCTAATACTCATTGTGATATCAGCTATGTCCCTTCCTTTGATCGCATATGCTTGGGTAGTTTGAATTATTTTAGGCAACACTTCTTTTAGTCTATTTGCTAGAATCCTAGCTAGAATTTTTAGGTCCGTATTTAGCATCGTGATTGGTCTGTAATTTTTCAGATCTACCTTCTCTCCTTTCTTTTTGTATATTAATTTCATCAATCCCATCCCCATTCTTTCGTTCAACTCCTCTTTTTTATAAATATCTTTAAAAACGTCCATTAAAATTGGTATTAATATCTCTTTAAAACAAATGTAAAATTCACTACTTAAACCGTCTATTCCCAGACTTTTCTTTCTGTTCAACTCACCTATTGCTCTTCTAGTTTCTTCCTCTTTAATTTCCTGATCACATTCCATTTTATCCACTTTCTCCATTTCAACCTTTCCTACTCCCTTTGTTCTAAAAAGTCCCTCATAGTAACTCTTTATTTCTTTTAGAATTCCCTCACTTTCACTTATAATGTTTCCCTTCCCCCTCCTTATCATTTTAATTGTTTCAGTTCTCCCCTTTTTTTCCTCCAAATCAAAAAAGAATTTAGTGCATTTTTCTCCTTCTACTGTGTATTTTGCTTTACTTCTTAGTCTTGCTCCTTCATATTTCATTTCCTCTATTTCTTTCAATTTCCCTTCCAACTCTTTTACCTTTTGTATATAATTTTTCGATTGTTTCAGTTCCTTTTCTAGAGCTTCTCTTATTATTTTTTCTCGTTGTCTCTTACATTTTTGTATTACACTACTATATTCTATTGAGCTTTTCTTAACTAGAAATTTTACATTTTCCCACCATAGCCTCTTGTCTTCACTATACATTTGATTTCCCTTTTCCTGTTCTATAATCAGCAGTTTTAATTCCTTTCTTCCTGTATCTGATTTGAAAACCATTCCTTCCGCTATGTCTTGTTTGCTAAAAACCATATTAAAATCCCCCAACATAATGATTTCCTTATATTTTTTAAAAACACTCCGTAAAACATTAAAAAAGTCTTTCTTTTCTTTCTCCTCCGTCGGTGCATGTATGTTCGCTAAGATTATATCTCTCCCCTCATATTTTGTCTTCACTACAATACATTTCCCCAATTGATCTTTGTGCATTACTTTACTCATTTTAAAAACATTCTCCTTCGTTAAAAAAGCCACACCTCTCCCCATCACCATTATTGTAAAACAGACCTCCTTCCCATTCCCTTTTAAATACATCCATTACATCATCTCTCCAGTTTGTTTCTTGCAACACAATGACATCTGCCCTTTTGCATTTCTCTATTACATTCCGAAATTTTTTAAGGTCCAATAGACCCCTCGCATTAAAAGTCACGCAACTTAAGACCATTAAAAGATGTAAATACTTCAAAACCAACATCTCAGTCCTCTTTCTCCTCCTCCAGACCCCTTAACACTTCATAACGACTACGATGTTTTATTTGTCCTTTTTTTATGACTTTCTTAGGTATATCCAGTTTTGGCGTTACCTTTGATGATCGTCTTGTTTGTCTCCTCACGATTTTGTCTTTCTCCGTCTGCTCCTCCTTTTCTTCTCTCCCACTGTCAATTTGCTCCTTTTGCTCGTCCTTTTCCACAGCCTCCAGTAAGTCTTTAAAACTGGGCGTGATCTCCATCGGTGTCCAGGTTAAATCCACTGTTTGCACCGTTTGGTTGTCTCTTTCGTTCTCTGCAACCTCATTCCTTGCTTCCGCACCATTTTCGTCTTCCTCTGCGGGGATTTGTTGCGCTTGCGCTGGCGTCGCCGATTGCTCCTCCTCGTTGCTTCCCTCATGCACCTGCCCACCCACCTGGATGTCGCCCCCTCCTTCCTCTTCCTCCATCCAACATTCACATTTATTTAAAAAATTACGGCATTCTGGGCACCTTACGGCATCGCAGTCCCGCGCAAAATGTCCCCTCTCCTCACATTTGTAGCACCGAAAGTCTGGGCAGTCCTTTACCAGGTGATCCGGGCTCATGCACAGCTTACAGGTCTTTACCTGGTTGCTGTGCATTACCCGGAAAAACTGAGGCCCTTCGGCCGTCTCCAGCTTTGTGCTATATGGAAGGGAGACGATCTCCCTGGGGAACCGTACTTTCACAAAGCGTGTACCATCCTCGATGTTCGTGCCCGGATAAAGCTGCCTTTTTATTTTTGATAGGGGGAAAACACCCCAGCCCTCCAATTTATTTAAAATAATTTCATCATCAAGGTAGGCAGGCAAGTGCATGAAGGAGACAACATAGTCTCTATTCTGCAACTTTTTAACTTCGCAGTTTACGCTTTTACTAATAATCCATCAGCAAGATCGTCGCATACTTCCTCGTTTTCCATTGTTAGTTCATACTTCTTCCCTTGCCTTGGCCTTAAAGCCAGAATTTTCCCATTTCCATACTTTTCCGTCACTGCTTTGATAATGTCCATAGCTCTCACTTCATTTATTTCCTCCACGTTCACTATCACCGTCGCCTCAAGTATTTCCTTTTGCTCGTAAACTGATTATTTCTTTCTCGTTGTCCATTTTTCGGACCTGCTTCATTTATTCCACTTCTTTCCCGCTCCGTTCCAGCATTGTTTACTATGCTCGTCTCTCGTTCCAATCCATCGTCGTTTGCCTCGTTTCTTTCTTGTTTCAATCCAGTACTCTTTGCCATTCGTCCTTCTCCGACCAGTCCAAGGTTGTTACCCGTTAATCCATCCATGGTTGCAAAAAAGCAAGAAAAAAAAAAAAAAGAAAGAAAGAAAACCACCCTCCAGCGAGCACGGATGCTGCTGTCAGGTGGTTTAAAAAGCTCAAAGAAAAAGATGAAAAAGTCCAGAAAAATACACCAAACAAAAAAAAGACACACACACTGTGGGAGAGCCTTCCTCTCCCTACTGCAGCCAGAACACAACTGACGGAACCCGCAATAGCGCCCTCAGGGTGGTATGGCTGTAAGCGAGGGCTGCAGTGAAAAGTGGGCTATTTAAAGCTCAGCCAGTGTATGAGATTGGGAGTGAAGAAAAAGCCAAAAGCTTACAGCACCTGGTATTCCCAGGCGGTCTCCCACCCAAGTACTAACCAGGTCCGACCCCGCTTAGCTTCCGAGATCAGACACGCTCAGGGTGGTATGGCCGCAAGCGAGGGCTGTTGTGAAAAGTGGGCTATTTAAAGCTCAGCCAGTGTATCAGAGCAGTAGTGAAGAAAAAAGCCAAAAGCTTACAGCACCTGGTATTCCCAGGCGGTCTCCCATCCAAGTAATAACCAGGCCTGACCCTGCTTAGCTTCCGAGATCAGACAAGATCGGGCGTGCTTTTTTTTTTTTTTTTTTTTTTTTTAAATTATTCACAAAATCATACAATAATGCAATCAAGTATAATACAGTTGTAACATTACAAATTCACTTCTAATCCATTCAGTGTATTCTTAATAAAAGGATCATTTTTTCCTATCAATTCATAAAATAACTGCATTCTCCCTTCTCCTTTGAAGTACTCCTCTAATGTCTTTATATACTCTCCAATTTTCCTTTTAAAATTAATCCACAAGTTCAATTTTCTATTTTTCCCTGTAACTAAATTCCTCCTACACCATATTACATATCTTGCTACAGACAAAAACATATTTATCACCCTTTGCTTTTCACACTCTGTTAATACCAAATAAAAAAGCACAATTCCATTTGTTCATTTTCAATTTCATCCCATTTGTCGCCCATCAGTTCTTTTACCACATTTTTCATTTTCAGTTGAAAATCCTTTAACTCTATACATAATGGAAACATATGTAAAATCCCTTCCTCCTTTAATAAACAAACTTTACACATTCCATTTTAAGTTAATCCCATCTTATACAATTTTAGCTCTGAAAAAATTATATTATGTCTTATACAAAAGTCAAAATTTTCCATTTTTGCATCCATATACCATTTCCTTAAATTTTTCCATAACACTCTCTTATCAAAATCGTTAAACACTTTTTCCCAAAATTTTACCCCTGCAGGCTCCTTAAACACTAAATCCCTAAAAAACACATAAAATTCTTTCACCAAACACTTATTAAAAAAAAAAAAAACATCATCTCCTTTTTCTTTTATAAACTCCTTCATTTTTCCCTCTTGATTTCCTTTATATGCCACAATTTTCTTTATCCATTGTTCAGGGATTGCTTCTTTAACCTGTTCATATTGCTTTTCTAATCTTTTCACATTTACATTATCTTCAACCTCTTTCACCTCATCTAAAATAGCTTGAAAAGGCAAAAATCCTTCTTTTACTTCATATAAAATATCTTTCACTCTCTTAAAGCCAGCATTAATCCATTGTTTAAAATACAATTCTTTCCCTTTATATAAAACATTGTCATTTAAAAACAATGGTTGATTTAGAATATCTTCTCTATTCTCTGGCTTTATACAAACATTTATTTTGAATTCCCCCCATGCTTCCAAAACTTCTCTATAAAACTCTGGGATTCTAATCATCAAGTTTTGCTTCAATTTCATCCATAAGATGTCTGATCCAATATTCATATTTCCACATTTATTTAAAAACATCCTCATAATCGTTTTCCATTGTGCCTGATGTTCCTCATCTAAAAACCTTCTCACTGTTTTAACCCTAAAGCTCTTTTTCTTTAATTCTGGATCTTGTAATTTCAACCCCCCTTCTTTTACATCCCCTATTATTGTTTCATATGCAATCCTTGATGGTTTAGAATCCCATAGAAATTTTACAACAGCTGTTTTTATTCTTTTACTTGTCCACATTGGCATCGGTGTTACTCCTAACACATACCACATTTTTGCTAACATTAAAGCATTCAGTACTAACACCTTTCCTTTTAAGGTTAGCTCTCTCTGTTTCCAAAAATTTAAAACTCTCTCCATCCTCCCAATCACTTCATCCCACATTATATCCCTCATCGCTCTTTCATTTTTCCCAATTCTCACTCCCAACACCTTTAAATTTTCTCCCTCTTTGAAAGGAATTTTTTTTTTGAATACTCTCCCCCCCTCCTATATTCATATATTCTGTTTTCTGTATGTTAATTTTCGCCCCCGATCCTTTACAGTACCTTTCTAATATTTCCATTGCTTTTTCAACACTTTTAACATCCTTCACTATTAATGTTGTATCATCTACATATTGATATATCTTTTGTAATTCTTCATTTTCTCCTAAATCAACTCCCTTAATTTATTTTTCTTCCCTTATTGCTATCCCTAAAGATTCCGCTACCAAACTATATAACTGTGCTGACAAAGGACATCCTTGTCTTATTGACCTTAAAACACTAAAAGCCTCTGTTAAAAACCCATTACATTTTATTTGGCTTTTTGCCCCTTTATATAAAATCTTCAACCATTTTATAAAATTCTCCCCAAAATCAAACTTATCTAAAATTGCAAAAAAAAAATCATGTTCTGCTCTGTCAAACGCTTTTTCTAAATCTAAACTTATAACATATCCTCTTTTTCTTTCCTTCAACATATAACTCACTACATCTCTTATACTACTCACAGTATCTGTAATATCTCTTCTTTTGATAGCATACACCTGGTTTGTTTCAATTATGATAGGTAAAATTTTCTTTAATCTATCTGTTAAAATCTTTGCTAAAATTTTCTAATCTGTATTTAGCATTGTTATTGGTCTGTAATTTTTTAAATCATTCCTATCTCCTCTTTTCTTATAAATCAATTTAATAACCCCGATCCCAATAAAATTACTTGTTTCTGCCCTTTTGAAGATCTCCTCATACACTTCTTTTAAAATTGGTGACAACATTTCCTTAAAATACTTATAAAACTCACTTGGTAAACCATCTCTTCCAGGACTTTTCCCATTATTCAACTGCATTATAGCACATTCTATTTCTTCTTTTCTTATCTCCTCATTACTTAATTTTTTATAATCTAAATCGAATTTCTTCTTTATTTTTCCTATTAAAAATTCTTTTTCTGCTCTTTCAATTTTTTCTTTACTAATGTCAGGCATTCACCACAGCCACCTTCACCTGCCACGCCACCCGGAGCACCGCTCGCTCGTTCCTCATCACCGGAGTTTTGATCACGCGCACCTGCAGCTGATTAACTCCACCCCTTATATAGAGCACTGGTTCCATTCTCACCTTGTCGGGTCTACCGTTTACACCCCCAACGTTAGCTCCTGACCCCTTATGCTGTTCCCGTGGACTCTGCTCTCCGTGTTCCGGCTGGACTTACTGTGGCTCAATATCGGACTTTTATCTGCTCATCACTACCAGGACTGTCAGCTAAGCAATTTCTCTGCATTTCAAATCACTGCTCTGTTCATCCTTCGCTGTGCAATAAATCTCAAACTCAACTATTACTTACCTCTCGTCTCCTCTTGTGTGTGTGTGTGACAGAAGACCCGACCGCTACAAGATGAGCACCGAAGCACCAGCCGCAACAGATCCGTTCGTAGAATTGGTGAATGCCATCAAGGCGGCGTTAACTCCCCCTCAGACGCCGCCGCCTGCCTCAGGATCTCCCATGGCCGTACCCGCTAAATTCGCGGGTGAGGCGACTGAGTGTAGCGGTTTTCTCCTACAGGTCAATCTTTACATCCAGATGCAACCGCAACAGTTTCCCTCAGAGAAATCGAAGGTAGCTTTCCTCACATCCCTCCTCACAGGTAAAGCTCTACAATGGGCCAAGGCTATCTGGAATGCTAACAATCCCATTATCAACTCCTACGATCTGTTTACTAATCATTTCTCCGAGGTGTTTAGCACAGCTACCAGTACACTCTCCACGTCTGATCAGCTCTTCCGCTTACGTCAAGGATCAACCGAGGTCAACGAATACACGCTGCACTTCCGCACGCTGGCGGCGGCTAGCGGTTGGAATGAGATCGCCTTGCTGGGGGCTTACCGGCAAGGTCTAAACCCGGAAATTCGTGCAGCGATGGCCATATACGATGACAGCATCGGTCTGGAATCCTTTTTACAACGTACCACCCAAGTCGCACAACAGCTAGCCGCCTGCCAGCCACCAGTAACCGCTCCTCAGTCCGCCTCGGTGGTTGCTAGCTCTCCAGTACCAGAACCGATGCAAGTTGACTCCACACGGCTCTCACGCTCTGAACGGAATCGCCGGATATCTCAAGGATTATGTTTATACTGTGGTCAGCCAGGACACCTTCTCCGCAACTGCCCCATCAGGCCCCCACGTCCGGTGGTGAGTACTATCCTATCGGATATTGAAACAGCTAAACAGCTAGGAGCCCAACTACCTAAGGGAAGGATCTATCCCCTGTCCATCCCGGAGCGCCAGGCGATGGAGAATTACATCACAGAAGCCCTAAACCAAGGATTCATCCGCCCATCCACTTCACCGGCCGCTTCGAGCTTCTTCTTCGTGGGTAAGAAGGATGGAGGTCTACGTCCGTGCATTGACTAGAGGCAGCTGAATTCTCAAATCACACAACAACCCTATCCGCTCCCCCTGGTTCCTGCCGCCCTCGAAGAGCTTCGTGGATCCCAGGTGTTCACGAAGCTGGACCTGCGGAGTGCCTACAACCTCGTTCGTATCCGTGAGGGAGACGAGTGGAAGACCGCCTTTATAACACCTACTGGGCACTACGAATATCTGGTCATGCCGTACGGCTTATCGGTCAGTCCCTCGGTCTTCCAAACGTTTATGAACAAGGTGTTCCGGGAGTTTCTCCATCGGTTCGTGGTGGTCTACATTGACGACATCCTGATTTACTCCCGGAACATGGCCGAACATCGCCAGCACGTCCAGCAGGTCCTACACAAGCTCCGTCAGCATCAGCTCTACCTCAAACTGGAGAAGTGTGAATTCCACAAGTCATCTGTTCAGTTCCTAGGCTACAACATCAATTCCGAGGGCGTGCTTATGGATCAGGGGAAAGTCAATGCCATTCAGAACTGGCCACAACCTGACAGCATCAAGGCCCTTCAACGTTTCCTGGGTTTTGCTAACTTCTACCGTCGTTTCATCAAAGATTACAGCTCCATCATAGCTCCTCTGACCTCCCTCCTGCGGGGTAAGCCAAGACGCCTCACCTGGGACCCCGCTGCCCACGAAGCTTTTCAACACATCAAGAAGCTCTTCAGTACTGCACCACTATTACATCATCCCGATCCCAACCTCCTATTCACCGTCGAAGCGGATGCTTCCACCACTGGAGTAGGTGCAGTACTGTCCCAAGCGGTCGGTGAGTCCTCCATTCTCCATCCCTGTGCCTTCTTCTCCCGTAAGCTGTCGCCGGCGGAGCAGAACTACAATGTAGGAAACAGAGAACTGCTTGCCATCAAGCTGGCCCTGGAGGAGTGGCGACACTGGCTGGAGGGCGCTGTCCACCCCTTCACGATCATCACCGATCACAAGAACCTCCAATATCTCCGTGATGCTAAGAGACTAAACCCGAGACAAGCACGCTGGGCACTATTCTTTACACGATTCCGCTTCGCCATCACCTACAGACCCGGATCCAAGAACATCCCCGCAGACGCACTCTCACGTCAAACTTCTGCAGACCTGCACACGGACTCTGAACCTATCATTCCACCTCACCTCATCGTCAGCCCTATCATATGGAGCCTCGACCAGGATATCCACCAAGCCACTCTCCAGGAGCCAGCTCCGCCGGGATGCCCAGAAGGTAAGATCTACGTTCCTCGCTCCCTACGTCCCCACCTTCTGGGCACAGCTCACGGGTCTCCGGGCTCTGGACATCCAGGCAGCAAGCGGACCCTCTCGCTTCTCCAGAACCGGTACTGGTGGCCTAGTATGCGCCGTGATACCATCAGGTACGTCCAGAGTTGCTCTGTCTGTGCCAAGTCTAACTCTCCCCGCATGCTACCCGCAGGAAAACTGGTCCCATTACCCATCCCGGAGAGGCCCTGGTCCCATCTTGGAGTGGATTTTGTTTCCGACCTACCCAGTTCCGAAGGTAACACCTGTATTCTGGTGATTGTTGACAGATTCTCCAAGACCTGCAAATTTGTACCCCTCAAGGGATTACCGACTGCCATGGAAACGGCAGAGCACTTGTTTAATCAGGTGTTCCGTCACTTTGGTATTCCCGAAGAGATTGTGTCGGACCGGGGCCCTCAATTCATTTCTCATGTGTGGAAGGCATTTTTCAAGCTGCTTGGTGTCTCTGTTAATCTTTCTTCTGGATACCACCCACAGACTAACGGCCAGACAGAGAGGAAGATCCAGGAGCTCGGACGTTACCTCCGGGCATACTGCCATGAAGATCAGCACAGCTGGAGCAGGTTCCTCCCGTGGGCCGAGTACGCACAAAACTCTCTCCGCCAAGATTCCACCGGCATAACACCATTCCAGTGCGTACTCGGTTACCAGTCTCCGCTGTTCCCCTGGACGGAGGAACCCTCTAATGTTCCAGCTGTAGACCACTGGTTTCGGGAGAGCGAGAGAGTGTGGGACTCGGCTCATCACCATCTCCAGCGAGCGGTATGCCGTAACAAACTCTTCGCTGACGCCAGACGTAGAACCTCACCTACCTATCAACCCGGAGATCAGGTCTGGCTGTCGACCCGGGACCTACGGTTACGGCTGCCCTGTCGCAAGCTGAGTCCCCACTACATTGGTCCCTTCAAGATCCTGAGGCAGATCAATGATGTCACGTTCCAACTTCAGCTCCCTCCCAGGTACCGCATTCACCCCACGTTCCATGTTTCACTGCTTAAACCATTCTTTCCATCTGCCACAGAACCCCCGGGAGCTGAGTTGGAACCCCCTCCTCCTGAAGTCCTGGATCAACCCTCCATCTACGCGGTCAGAGAGATCCTGGACTCACGTCGTCGGGGAGGTCACCTCGAATACCTCATCGACTGGGAGGGGTATGGACCAGAGGAACGCTCCTGGGTGCCTAGAGACGATGTCCTGGATCCTACGCTACTCGCCGATTTCCATCGCGACCACCCAGATCGTCCTGCCCCTCGCAGTCGTGGCCGTCCTCGGCGGCGTGTTAGGGCGTCGGGAGCCGCCCCTGGAGGAGGGGGTAGTGTCAGGCATTCACCACAGCCACCTTCACCTGCCACGCCAACCGGAGCACCGCCCACTCGTTCCTCATCACCGGAGTTTTGATCACGCGCACCTGCAGCTGATTAACTCCACCCCTTACATAGAGTACTGGTTCCATTCTCACCTTGTCGGGTCTACCGTTTACACCCCCAACGTTAGCTCCTGACCCCTTATGCTGTTCCCGTGGACTCTGCTCTCCGTGTTCCGGCTGGACTTACTGTGGCTCAATATCGGACTTTTATCTGCTCATCACTACCAGGACTGTCAGCTAAGCAATTTCTCTGCATTTCAAATCACTGCTCTGTTCATCCTTCGCTGTGCAATAAATCTCAAACTCAACTATTACTTACCTCTCGTCTCCTCTTGTGTGTGTGTGTGTGACAACTAAATAGCTTCTTATAAAATTCTGTTATTTCTCTTAAGATTTCTTCTGTTTCTTTTACTATCTTACCATTTTCTCCCTTTATTTCTTTGATCATTCCTTCTCTTTGCCTACTTTTTTCCAAATTAAAGAAACCTTTGTACATTTTTCCCCTTCTACTACATACTTTGCTCTACTTCTTAACATCTCCCCTCTGAATTTCCTTTCTTCTATTTCTTTAAGTTTTTCTTCTAATATTAATATTTTTTGCACATTTTTTCCTCCCTCATTCCATATATCCTTTAATTCATTTCTTATTTCCCTTTCTTTAAAATTCCTTGCCTTCTTCACCATTTTGCTAAAATTCATTGCATATTTCCTAATTCTATATTTAACATTATCCCACCATATTCTTTTGTCTTCTTTGTACAATTGATTTTTCTGTTCTTCTTTTATTAATTATTCTATTCATTCTTTAAAACTAATGTCCTTTAAGAGCTCTGTGTTTAAAATCCATGATCCTGGTCCTCTTTTCAATCCACTTAAATCAACCTGAGCCCACACAATTTATGATCACTTGATGTTTCTTTATAATAAATATTATCAACCGCCTTCATGAAATCTCTTTTACACATTATAAAATCTATTCTACTTGCACACATACAATTTTTAACTAATTGCTGCCTTGAAAATTCTCTAATTCCTTCGTTTCTTTCTCCATATATCCACCATTGAATTTTCTTCCATTATACCATTTAATTCCTTCCGCCCCCTATCCGATTTAAAAACCATGCCCTCTGCAATATCCATCTTACAAAACACAGTATTAAAATCACCAATGATTAAAAAGTTTTCCCATTTTTCCACAAAAGTCTTCAGTTTTTTAAAAAAATGCCACTTTTTCCTTTTCTATAACCGGTGCATGTACATTACATAAAATAACCCCCCCCCCCCCCCCCCCACCTTCGTCTATTTCCACTGCTAGACATTTCCCTTCCTCATCGTTATACACAGTTCGCACATCCTCACACACCCCCTCTTTGATTAATATTGCTACTCCTCTCCCTTTTCTCCCATCTCCATGAAAACATATAACGTTCCCCTTCCATTTCTTTTTGAAATCATTCATTAATTCATCTCTCCAATTTGTCTCTTGAATCATTAAAACATTTGCCCTCCTACAACATTCTATCAATCTGTCAAATTTTCCATGATCTAATAACCCACGAACATTAATGTCTGCAATGCACAAGAACATAATACATAGAGCAGTCCATATTATTTTCCTCATTCTGTTTCATCATTGGTTCCGTATAACACCCCAAATCTGTTTTGGTTACATTCACCTATATTTATTTCTTTTTCTTTTATTTTAATTTTCATTAAATGTCTTCTTTTAGCTTTTTCAAGGTTAGGCTTTACCTTTAACAGTCTTCTTCTCGTTGTTGTCACTTTTTCCCAGTCTTTTTTATTGTCCTCCCTTCTTTCTCCTTCCATCTCTTTCTCCTCTTCTTGACTTCCTGATTGATCTTGTTCTTCCTCTTTACTCCCCAGACTTCCGCCTTCTTGTTCTAATTCCACCTCGTTCTCAACATTCTCTCCAGCTTGTTCTATTTCCTCTTTCTCCATTAATTCTGCTGCTTCCTCTTCTGGCTCCTCTACGTTTTGTGTTTCCTCTGTTTCCACATGGTTCTCAGACCCATTGGCAGACTCCATCCAACACTCACAATTTATGAGCACTTTCCTACAGTCAGGACATCTTACTGCATCACATTCCCTTGCAAAATGGCCCAACTCTCCACAGTCCCAACACTTGAATTTAGAGCAATCTTTCATTATATGTCCAGGGCCCATGCACAGCCTGCATATCTTTACCTGTCGATCATGTATAATTCTGAAATACTGTGCTCCTTCCTCCATTTCAAACCTTGTGCTGTACGGAAGTGATACAACGTCCTTAGGACATTTAACCCTCACATAGCGAGTCCCATCTGTAATACTCGTGCCTGGATAATATCTCTTTTTAATCTCCGATGCCAACAAAACGCCCCATACATTCAACTTACTAATGATTTCTTCATCAGTTATATAAGCTGGCAAGTGCATAAATGAAACAACGCACTCTCTTGCATGTAAACTCCTCACCTCACAAACAATTCCTTTGATGGTTAGTCCTTCTTTCAAGCTCTCACAAATGTTCTCATTTTCCAAAGTTATTTCAAATTCCTTATTTAATCTGGGTCGTACTGCCAGTATTTTAACGACTCCCACCTTTGTGATTAAAGCGCTGATCACATCTTCCGCTTTACCTCCCTCCACCTTGGACACGTTTACAATCATTGTTGCTTCCCTTGCATATTCCTTTTGTTGTTGATGCGTCTCTCTCTCTCCTCTTCTCTCTGATCTTCTTCTTGGTATTCGACGTTCCTCATTCTCCATTCCATTATCTTGTTCCTTGTCTTTCAAAATGTCCCCCTCATTTCCAGTAAATCCATCCGTTGTGAGCAAATTTCTCATTTTGCCCACCACTGAGCAGCTATTACTGCTCAGGGCAGCAACCAGTCTTTTACTCCAAAGACACCGATAATATATCCCAAAGCTCTTAAAACAAAGCTCACTTATTTTGTGATAGAAGTAAGATTGACAGAGAAATGTAGACGTTTGTGACAGAAAAATGCATTTTAAAAAATTCTATAGATTTTGTATGGCACCCGGTGGCTGTTTGTGGTATAACGCCCCAAACAAACTTTTACAGGAACCTCAATTTTTTTCATATCAACTTCAAATTTGGAACATAACTTATTTAGACATAAGGCTTCAATTTGATATCAAATTTAGGGGAAAACCTGTTATGTAAAATATGTATTTTATATAAAATTAAATAAAAATGATACAGTGCATTTTCTTTTTAGTAAATTTAAACTTCTATAACTTATTAATATTTTACTTTTTTGAAGTAAAAATTCTGTCTTCTTTGAAAAGAGACCAACCTTAGATCTGTATTCCAAAGTGTTCATGAATTACAACTATTTAAGTTCGGATAGTGCACTTTCATGCCTATTTAAAAAAATGGGGGGTGACACTTAAAGGGTCAGCCAGTGTATCAGCTCAGAAGTGAAGAAAAAAGCCAAAAGCTTACAGCACCTGGTATTCCCAGGCAGTCTCCCATCCAAGTACTAACCAGGCCCGACCCTGCTTAGCTTCCGAGATCAGACGAGATCGGGCACTCTTTTTTTTTTTTTTTATTTATAGAAAAACTCTTCATAAGCATGACTAACAAATTAACAATTTTCCCATTTTTGCAGTGATTGCGTACTCCTAACATTCTTGTTTTATCCCAGTCCATTCCATTTTCAAAGTTTCCTCCTTTTAGTCTCTCAAGTAATGTTTTGTAGCTCATGTGAAAAGAGTCCAGCTCTCTGCAATATGAAAACAGGTGAGAGAAGCTTTCGTCCTCTCTTTTGCAGACTTTACACGTGGGGCTTTGCTCTCTTCCGATTTTGTGCAGAATAACATCCGTGAAGATAGCCTTGTGTCTGATTAAGAATTCAGAGTTTGCCAGTTTCGTCTCAACAAAGTTTCCTTTCATGTTGCTCCATATGTTCTCTTCTTTCAGGCCCTCGTATTTCTGTAGCCAGTAATCATTAGCATTGGGTTTCTTAAAAGCTGCATCTCTAAATATACCATAAAATCTTTTGACAGTACATTCATTAAAAATAGACAATTTTCCATCAACCATTAAATACACCTCTTTTTCTCTTATACCAGGTTTACCACTTTCTATTATCTTAACCCAGTCTTTTGGTATTGCACTTTTGATAATGCTATACTGTTTCGTAATCTCTTTCTTAATGTAGTCCTCCTTCTCATCCTCCATTGCATCAATGACAAACTGAACCGGTAAAAAACCTTTTTGAAACTCGTAAAACACATCTCTCACTTTCACAATTCCCACCTCACACCATTTCTTAAAAAACAATTCCTTTCCTTCATTGACAATGCTCTTATTTAAAAACAATGGTTGATTTAAAATATCATCTCTTCCTTTAGGAACATACTGCACATGTTTCAAAAACTCTCCCCAGGCACTTAAGAGTTCTTTGTAAAAGTTAGGCAGATCTTTGCACATCCAATTTTTTGTCTTCATCCATAAAATGTTCTCTCCCAGATTAAAATTCCCACATTTTCTTAAAAAGTACATCATGGTTTTTTTCCAGACCGTGTCAATATTTTCATTTAAAAATTTCTTCACCATTTTGACTCTTAAACTTTTCTTCCTCAGTGTTAAATCTAAAAGCCCCAAACCTCCCTTCTCAGCCACTCCTATAAGAGTATCATATGATATTCTCGGTGGCTTCTTTTCCCATAAAAAATCCATAAAACTTTTCTTTAGCCTTTTCTCAACCCACAGTGGCATGCATGCAACATGTAAAACATACCATAGCTTCGACACCATTAAAACATTTAATACTAAAACCTTCCCTTTCAAGCACAAGTTTCTCAGTTTCCATAAATTCAACCTTCTTTCAATGGCTCCTAAAATCTCTTCCCACATTATGTCATTTGTTTCCCTGTCATCATGTCCCATTAAAACTCCTAAAATTTTCACTTCTCTAACTTCTTGAAAAGTAAAATTATTTTTTAAAATAGTAGCTTCACCAAATCTCATGTACACAGTTTTATCCTGATTCACTTTCGCTCCTGATCTACTGCAGTATTCTTGAACCACTTCCATTGCCACTTTGACGCTCTTTAGATCTCTTATTATTAAAGTTGTATCATCTGCATACTGGAAGATACTATTCTCCTGCCCTCTGCCATCAATTTCTATTCCTCTTACCTCCTTATTTTTCATTATGGCAAGACCCAAAGGCTCTGCCACCAGAGAGTATAATAGGGCTGAAAGGGGGCACCCTTGTCTGACAGACCTTGTAAGTTTAAAACTCTGAGTTAAAAAGCCGTTACACTTGATTCTAGTCACTACACCTTTATATAAAATTCTTATCCACTTTATAAAATTCTCTCCAAAACCAAATATATTTAAAATCTCAAATAAAAACTGATGCTCCACCCTGTCGAAAGCCTTTTCAAAATCAAGACTTATCACGTACCCTTTCATATTTTTCTCTTTTATGTAACTTATTATATCCTTAATACTGAATGTAGTGTCCGCAATGTCTTTGCCTTTAACTCCGTAAGCTTGATTTGTTTTGATAATTTTTGGTATCACCTCTTTTAATCTGTTAGCTAAAACCTTAGATAAAATTTTAAGATCGGTATTTAGCATAGTGAGAGGTCTATAATTTTTTAAGTCCCTTTTATCTCCTTTCTTTTTGTATATTATCTTCATTAAGCCCATACCCATTCTTAAGTTCATTTGTCCCTTTTTAAAAATGTAGGCGTATACTTCCTTTAAGATAACAACTAAAACATCCTTGAAAACTATATAAAATTCACCCCCTAGCCCATCAATCCCTGGGCTTTTCTTCCTGTTCAACTCATCTATAGCCCTTCCTATTTCTTCCTCGCTTATTTCCCTATCGCAAAAATTTTTGTCTTCCTCCTCTACTTTTGCTTCTATTATTTTGAGCATTTCCCCATCTTCGCCCTGCACGCCTTCTGTTGTAAATAATTTTTCATAATATCTTTTTATTTCCTCTAGTATCCCTTCATTATTTTTTACTTCTTCACCAATCTCATTTTTAACTATTTTTATTATTTCAGCTTTCCCCTTCTTCTTCTCTATATCAAAAAAATATTTTGTGCATTTTTCACCTTCCACAATATATTGGGCTTTACTTCTCAAGCGAGCACCCTCATATTTTTTCTCTTCTGCATCTTTGAGTTTATCTTCCAATTCTTTTATCTTAAGCATGTCTTTTTCTTTCCGATTTAGCTCTTTTTGTAAGTTCTCTCTTGTTCCTTTTTCTGTATGTCTTTTACATTTTTCTATCAGTCTACAAAATCTTATTGTGTGTGATTTAATTAAAAACTTAACATTTTCCCACCACATTCTTTTATCTTCCACATACATTTCATTTGCCTTTTCTCTTTCAATAATCTCTTTAACTTCCTGGATATAGGTGTCTCTTTTTAAAACCTCTGTATTTAAAATCCACACACCCGGGCCTCTCTTGATTATACTCTTATCAAATCTCACATATAGTGGCTTGTGATCACTTAAACTAGTTTCACCGTAATTCACATTCTCTATAAAATCTTCTATCTGCCTCGAACACAATATAAAATCAAGTCTTGACTGAAATATAAAGTTCCCCCCCTTTTGTCTTCTTGAATACTGCCTTCTTTTCCCATTCTTTTCTCTCCATACATCAACTATCATATAATTGTCCATTATCGATTTCAGTTCTTGCCTTCCCAAGTCATTCCTAAAAACCATGCCATCAGCCACATCTAGTTTACTTAAAACAGTATTAAAATCCCCCATTAAAATGACATGCTTGTACTTAGTTAAAAACCTCCTTACACCATTAAAATAATTCTTCTTTTCCCTCTCTTCATTGGGAGCGTGAACATTAATCACCAATATTTTGTCTTCCTCATGTTCCAATTCCACTGCTAGACATTTCCCAATCTTA
Organism: Cirrhinus mrigala; assembly: GCA_036247105.1. Classification (NCBI taxonomy): domain Eukaryota; kingdom Metazoa; phylum Chordata; class Actinopteri; order Cypriniformes; family Cyprinidae; genus Cirrhinus; species Cirrhinus mrigala. Next base: position 526,743 of record JAMKFB010000227.1, read on the forward strand.
TCTTTAAAAACAACTTTACAAACAACATTTGTGTTTTCCCTTATTAAAAAAGCCACCCCACTGCCATATCTATTCTCTTGATTATTGTAAAATATGTCCCCACTCCATCTTTTCTTAATCTCACACATATGCATTTCTCTCCAGTTTGTTTCTTGCAACATAATAACATCTTCATTTTTAAACATTTCTTTCACTTTTTCAAATTTGTTAAAATCAGATAATCCTCTGGCATTAAAAGAAGCCAGATTTAAAACCATAAAAAATAGATAGAAAAAAACAGTCAAAAAACCCATGTCCTTAGCTTATGTCATTCATGTCCCTCAAGAGTTCAAATCTATTTTTTAGTAAGTCTTTGTTTACCACCTTCTTCCTTACTCCTTCTAAATTTGGCTTTACCTTTATTTGACGTCTTCTTTTAAAGTTCCTTGCCTCTGCTTCCTTTTTTGCTCCTTCTCTATTATAATCCTCGTCTCTGTCTGTTGTATTCCCTTCTGTGTCCGTAATTGTTTCCTGTTTTCTTTGTACTTTTGTCTCGTTAAATTCATCACTTTGTTTATCTTTCTGTTCATTGATCTGCTCCTGTCCATCATCTTTCTGTGTCTCCACCTCATCAGTATCACTTCTTACTTCATTCCCCATCTCCTGCTGGAATACTCCGTCGCCTGTTTCCTCTCTCTCCATCTCCTTTCCTTCATCTCCATTATCAGTCTCTTCTTCTTGTCTTAATTCCATCGTTCCATCTTCCTCTCCCTCCACCACATCGTCTCGCTCATGCACCTGCCCACCCACATGAGTCTCATCTTCCTCAAACCAGCATTCACATTTAATTAAGACTTTGTTGCACTCCTGGCACTTAACTGCATTGCAGTCCCTGGCAAAATGCCCTCTCTCCTCGCACACATAACATTTAAATCAGGGCAGTCCTTCAACAGATGATCAGGGCTCATGCACAGCCTACAGGTTTTAACCTGACAACGTAGTCTCTGCTTTGCATCTTTTTAACTCCACAGTTCACGTTCTTTATCATTATTCCATCCTCCAACAGTTCAACGTCTTCTATGCTTTCCAAGGTTACTTCGTATTCCTTATTTTGCTTCGGTCTAACCGCCAAGATACTTCCTTTACCAATAATATCCGTCACAGCTTTTATTATATCCTCCGCTCGTATGTTCATGTTGGATGTATCAATCGTCACCGTCGCTTCCTTTAAGTACTCCTTTGCGTTTTTATTCCTTTGCCCGCTGTCCTTGTTCCTAACATCTCGTTGTCCTTTTCCAGATCCATTGTCATTAACCGTTCGTGTTCCTCCAGCCATGTCCATGTCCAAAAAAAACCAAAAAAAACCCAAAAAACTTTCCCCCCAAACAGCGTGTGCTGTCGGGAGGGAAAAAAAAACTACACTAATTAGAAAGAAAAACACACTTATAACTTCCAAAATAAAATAAAACCGAAACACACAAAGTGTGGTGAGCCTTCCTCACCGTCTGCAGCCAACACTTCCTGTAGCTAACTACTGACTAGCTCCCTCTACGGGCTCAGGGTGGTATGGCCGTAAGCAAGTGATCCTTTGAAAATTGGACAATTTAAAGCTCAGCCAGTGTATCAGCTCAGTAGTGAAGAAAAAAGTCAAAAGCTTACAGCACCTGGTATTCCCAGGCGGTCTCCCATCCAAGTACTAACCAGGCCCGACCCTGCTTAGCTTCCGAGATCAGACGAGATCGGTCGCTCTCAAGGTGGTATGGCCGTAAGCGAGGGCTCCTTTGAAAATTGGACAATTTAAAGCTCAGCCAGTGTATCAGCTCAGTAGTGAAGAAAAAAGTCAAAAGCTTACAGCACCTGGTATTCCCAGGCGGTCTCCCATCCAAGTACTAACCAGGCCCGACCCTGCTTAGCTTCCGAGATCAGACGAGATCGGTCGCTCTCAAGGTGGTATGGCCGTAAGCGAGGGCTCCTTTGAAAATTGGGCAATTTAAAGCTCAGCCAGTGTATCAGCTCAGTAGTGAAGAAAAAAGCCAGAAGCTTACAGCACCTGGTATTCCCAGGCGGTCTCCCATCCAAGTACTGACCAGGCCCGACCCTGCTTAGCTTCCGAGATCAGACGGGATCGGGCGTGCTTTTTTTTTTTTTTTTTATTAAGAAATTTCAATCAATAAAATACAATAGTATAGAAGTTACAAAAAAGTACAGTACTCTTCTACAGTCACCTTTACATAAAAAACATTTACCATACACTGTACATAAACTAATTTACAAAACTGCTTCACTCTCTGGCAGCTTCCACATTAGTCCTTTTAAAACACAACAAACCTGTGCAGTAAAAACACGATAAAAATCATCTAACATATTTTCACCTTTGAAATACACATACAGCCTCTCCATATACACTTCTGCTCTCCTTTTAAACACATCCCAAACATCCAACACAATTTTTTCCTTTTTAGCCACAGTTCTTCTTTCCCATATTGCACTTTTCATCAACATTACCCACAGATTTATAAACGTTTTGTTTTTGCACTTCTTTTCCCACCCCAACATCACCACTCTGTTCCAATCCATTACATTTTCATCCCATTTCACAGTCAAATCCCTAATTACACATTTACATTTGTTTAAAAAGGCCTCCAATTCTTTACAATATAAAAACATATGTAAAATCCCCTCCTCTTTCTCCTGGCACACTTTACACATTGCATTTTGTTCCATCCCTATTTTCTTTAAAACAGACTCAGTAAAAACCACCTTATGTCTTATAAAATACTCCAAACATTCCAGTTTTGTCTCCACACATCTTCCTCTCATGTTTCTCCATATAAAATCTTCTTTTAAATCTTTGAATTTTTGCACCCAATACTTATTTACAATTGGTTCTTTAAAAACACTATCCCTAAAACCACAATAAAACATTTTTACAGTACATTCTTTAAAATCAAACAATTTCCCCCCCAGTTTCACATAGATGTTTTTCTCTATTTGCTCTTCTTCCATATTCTCAATCCTTTTAATCCACTCTTTTGGTATTGCATTCTTTATGGTTTCATAATTGTTTGTTATTTCTTTTTTAGTGTATTCTTCTTTTGCCATTTCCATTGTGTCCACAATGTATTGTGTTGGTAAAAACCCCTCTTTGAACTCATATAAAACATCTCTCACTCTGGTTATCCCTACTCCCATCCATTTCTTAAAAAAATATTTCTTTCTCTTGTTTTAAAATGTTGTTATTTAAGAACAGAGGTTGATTTAAAATGTTTTCTCTCCCATGTGGATCGTACTCAATGTTTGCTAAAAACACTAAAAATTTCTCTGTAAAACTCAGGTAAACCTTCTGTCATCCAAATTTTTGTTTTCATCCATAAAACTCCATCCTCCATGTTAAAATCACCACATTTGTTTAAAAAGTATTTCATTGTTTTCTTCCACTCACTTTTGTTCTCCTCTTGCAGATATTTTTTCACTATTTTCACCCTTGAAGCATTTTTTCTCTGTTCTACATCCATCAGTCCTAAGCCACCCCTCTCCACCGCCCCTAATATTGTGTTATGTGCAATTCTTGCTGGCTTTCCCTCCCATAAAAAGTCAAGAAAACATTTCTTCAACCTCTGTTCCGTCCATAAAGGTATTTCAGATACATATAAAACATACCAAAGTTTAGAAACCATTAAAACATTCAATATTAAAACCTTCCCCTTCAAATTTAGTGTTCTCAATCTCCAAAAATTTAACCTCCTCTCTATATCTGTTACAAGCTGTTCCCACATTTCATCTCTTACTTTCCTTTCATTCTTTCCCATTAAAACTCCTAAAATCCTAATTTCCTCAACTTCCTTGAAATTAAAACAATCCGTTAAAACCATAGCTTTACCAAATCTCATATACACAGTTTTGTTCTCATTTACTTTGCTTCCCGACCCTCTACAATACTCTTTTACCACATTCATCACTTCTTTAACACTCTCTTTTCCCTTTACAATTATTGTCGTATCATCAGCATACTGAAACACTTTTCCCTCAGCCTTATTTCCTTCAATTTCTAATCCTTCTATTCCTTCTTTTTGTTTTATAGCCAGTCCTAAAGGTTCAGATACTAGTGAATATAAAAGCGCTGAAAGCGGACAACCCTGCCTAATTGATCTTGTGATTTTAAAACAATCTGTTAAAAAACCATTGCATTTTATTTTTGTTAGTGCACCCTTATATAAAATTTCAATCCATTTAATAAAATTCTCCCCAAAACCAAAAATCTTTAAAATCTCAAATAAATATCCGTGCTCGACCCTATCGAAAGCTTTCTCGAAATCTAAACTGATTACATATCCTTCTTCTTTTTTTTCTTTCATATACCATATTGCGTCTCTTATACTCATTGTAATATCCGCAATATCCCTGCCTTTAACTCCATATGCTTGATTTGTTTTAATTATACTTGGCATTACTTCTTTTAACCTATTTGCTAAAACCTTTGCTAAAATCTTAAGATCTGTATTCAACATCGTGATCTCATCGTGGCCTATAATTTTTTAAATCTGCTTTTTCTCCTTTTCTTTTATATACAAGTTTCATTAACCCCATTCTTGTTCTTTCATTAATTTCTTCCTTTTCAAAAATTTCTTTAAAAACCTCATTTAAAATCTTTAATAAAACATCTTTAAAACATACATAAAATTCAGTTCCCAAACCATCTATTCCTGGACTTTTCTTTTTATTCAGTTGACTTATTGCTCTTTCAATTTCTTCTTCTCTAATTTCTTGATCACACTCTTTTTTATCTTCCTCACTTACTTTTGCTTTTATCTGATTCAACAGTTTCTTTTTTTCCCGCTCTTCCACACCTCTCGCACTAAACAAATCCTCATAAAAATCTTTTATTTCTTCTAAAATCCTTTCATTCCCTTCGACAATTTCCCCCTTATTTCTTTTATCATTTCCGCTTTCCCTCTCTTTTTTTCCAGATCAAAAAAGAACTTTGTACATTTTTCTCCCTCCACCACATATTTTGCTTTGCTTCTTAGCCTCGCCCCCTCGTATTGTTTTTCTTCTATTTCTTTCAGTTTTTCCTCTATTTCCTTTATCTTTTGTATATCTTTATTTTCTTTATTTAATTCCATTTCTAAACTTCCTTTCATTTTGTTTTCTTCGTATCTTTTGCATTTCTGTTTTAAACTACAATATTTGATCGAAAATTTTTTGATTAGAAACTTTACGTTCTCCCACCATAATCTCTTATCCTCTTCATACATTCCATTTTCTTTTTCTTTTTCTATAATTTCTTTAACCTTTGAAACATAATCTTCATTCTTTAAAATCTGTGTATTTAAAATCCATACTCCCGGTCCTCTTTGCATTTTACTCCAGTCCAAACTAAAAGATAAAAACTTGTGATCGCTAAAACTGGTTTCTTCATATTTAATCTTTTCTATAAAATTCTCCACATTTCTCGTACATAAAACAAAGTCAATTCTAGTTTGGCATACAAAACTCCCCACTATTTGTCTTCTTGAGAATTCTTTTTTCTTTTCATTCCTTTCTCTCCACACATCTATCATATTATTTTTGTCCATTAAAGCTTTTAATTCTTTTCTTCCCGTATCTGTTTTGAAAACCATTCCTTCAGTCATATCTTGCTTACTAAAAACTGTGTTAAAATCCCCCATCATTATTATTTCTTTATATTTCTTTACAACGTTTCTTAAAACATTAAAGAACTCTTTCTTTTCCTTCTCCTCCACTGGTGCATGTACATTTACTAAAATCAAATCTCTTCCTTCGTATTTTATCTCAACAACCAAACATTTCCCCATCTTGTCCTTATACACAATTTTACTCACTTTAAAAACATCATCCTTCATTAAAAAAGCCACACCTCTTCCAAACCTCCCATCTCCATTATTATATAAAATACTCCCATCCCATCTCTTTTTATAATCATTCATCACATTTTCTCTCCAGTTCGTTTCTTGCAGTGCAATAATGTCTTCCCTTTTACGTTTTTCTTTTACTTTTTCAAATTTCCTCATGTCCATCAAACCCCTTGCATTAAAAATAACAAAACTTAAAACCATTAAAAGAAAGGAAAATAAATACTTAAAAATCATTATTCATCATTTTCTCCCTCCAGGCCCCTTAACACATCAAATCTGTTAGTCTCTGTCATAATCTTTTTTCTTGCACTTTCCAAATTTGGTTTTACCTTCAAAGCTCTCCTTCTTATTTGTCCTTTCCCCCCTCCGTCTTTGACCATGTTGTCCATCTTTATTTCTTCTTCTCTGTCCGTTTCTTTGTTTTGATCCCTCCTTCCTTGTCCGTCTCTTTCCATATCACCCAGCAAAATATTAAAACTGTCCGATACCTCCATTTCTGTCCATTGAGTGTCCTGCTCCATTGTTTGTTCGTTATTATTAATGTTGTCCTTTTCCCTTTCCCCTTCAGTTTCTTTTTTTTGTAGTCCTCCTTCTCCTTGTTCTTCATCAGTTTGTCCCTCCTCCTCGTTGTTTTCTTCATGCACCTGTCCGTCCACCTGTTCTTCCCTTCCTCCTTCCTCTCCCTCCATCCAACATTCACATTTGTTTAAAACTTCCTCACACCCCGGGCACCTGACAGCGTTGCAATCTCGTGCAAAATGCCCCCTCTCCTCACATCTATAGCACACGAAATTTGGGCATTCTTTCAGCAGGTGATCCGGGCTCATGCACAGCCTACAGGTCTTCACCTGATGGCTGTGCATCACCCGGAAATACTGCGACCCTTCGGCTGTTTCTAGCCTCGTGCTGTATGGCAGCGATGCCACTTCTTTGGGGAACCTCACCTTTAGGAACCTTGTTCCGTCTTCAATGTCAGTGCCCGGGTATCGTCTTCTTTTCATTTTTGAAATGGGATCAACTCCCCATCCCTCCAATTTCTCTAAAATTTCCTTGTCATCCAGGTAGACGGGCAGGTGCATGAAGGAAACAACATAATCTCTGTTTTGTAGATTTTTCACTTCACAGTCCACTCCTTTTATTCTTAGTCCATCAATTAGCTTGTCACACGTTTCCTCTTTTTCCATTGTCAGTTCGTATTCTTTCCCTTGTCTTGGTCTTAGCGCTAAAATTTTGCCATGTCCACATTGTTCTGTTACAGCTTTAATAATATCCTCCACTCTCACCTCAATCACATTCTCCACATTTACAATCACTGTAGCTTCCTTTAAATATCTTCGTTCAACAGACTTTTCGCTTACTTCTTGGTTGTTTCCATTTCTAACTCGTAGTCGTTTTTCCAATCCGGTGTCATTTGCCTTGCGTGTTCCTCGTGCCGTTCCAGTGTCGTTTGCCGTGCGTATTCCTCGTGCCGTTACGGTGTCATTCGGCATGCATGTTCCTCCTGCCGTTCCAGTGTCGTTTGCCGCGTGTGTTCCTCGTGCCAGTCCAGTGTCGTTTACCATACGCGTCCCTCTGGTCAGTCCTGGGTCATAATCCATTAATCCGTCCATTGAAAAAAGGTATTTAAAAAAAAAAAAAAAAAAAAAAAAACAGGGTTTAATCACCCTCCAGCCAGCAAAAGCTGCTGTTGGGTGGTTTTATAACTGAAAAAAAAAAACAAAAAAATTAACTTACAGTAAGAAAACTCAAAAAACAAAATGAAAAACAAAACAAAATGGAGGAGAGCCTTCCTCTCCCAACTACTGCCAGCTCACTTCCTGTAGCTCTCTAGCGCCTCAGGTGGTGGTATGGCCGTAGGCGAGGGCTGTTGTGAAAAGTGGGCTATTTAAAGCTCAGCCAGTGTATCAGATCAGTAGTGAAGAAAAACCCAAAAGCTTACAGCACTTGGTATTCCCAGGCGGTCTCCCATCCAAGTACTAACCAGGCCTTACCCTACTTAGCTTCCGAGATCAGACGAGATCAGGTACTCTCAGAGTGGTATGGCCGTAAGCAAGTGTGGCTTTGAAAAGTGGGCTATTTAAAGCTCAGCCAGTGTATCAGATCAGTAGTGAAGAAAAAAGCCAAAAGCTTACAGGGTGGTAAGGCTGTAAGCGAGGGCTGCTGTGAAAAGTGGGCTATTTAAAGCTCAGCCAGTGTATCAGATCAGTAGTGAAGAAAAAAGCCAAAAGCTTACAGGGTGGTAAGGCTGTAAGCGAGGGCTGCTGTGAAAAGTGGGCTATTTAAAGCTCAGCCAGTGTATCAGATCAGTAGTGAAGAAAAAATCCAAAAGCTTACAGCACCTGGTATTCCCAGGCGGTCTCCTATCCAAGTACTAACCAGGTCCTACCCTGCTTAGCTTCCGAGATCAGACGAGATCGGGCACGCTTTTTTTTTTTTTTTTTTTTTCAGACGCGCTTTTTTTTTTATTAGAAAAATATTCCATAATATACATTATACATTTACAAACATCTTTTAAACATCAGCTCAGAATCATATGCAAATTTATTAACAATTATTTTAAGTTTTAGCTCACTATGGCATGTATTACTAAAAACAACATGTAAAGACAACAATTATTCAGGCAAATCTATTTTCAATCCCTCTCGAGTATACGTAATGTAAGGATTATTATACATAAAAATCTCTTGCAAAACACAGCCTCATTCTCTTCCATTTTAAAATACTCATCAACAGTTCTAAAATATTGTTCCAGTTTTCTTTTGTACATTTTCCAGACATCAATGTTTGCACGTTTGTTTTTCACAATGTTTCTCCTTTCCCAAATTGCCTTTCTTGCAACAGATAAAAACAGATTTACAAGCTTTGTTTTACTTCCATTAAAACCAAATAAAAATTTTTTACACCATTCTGACTCCTCCTCAATTCCCTCTGTTCTACTTGTCATCATCCTTTTCATCATTTATTTTAACTTTCCCATAAAGTTGTTTAATTTAACACATTTTAAAAACAAGTGCATAATACTTTCATTTTCTAGTTCACATACTTTACATAGTGCGTTATCACTACTGCCAATTTGTGCCAATTTTGTTTCAGTAAAAATTACATTGTGTCTGATAAAATAGTCCAAAGATTCAAGGTTTGCGTCTAAGTATTTCCACTTTAAATTTTTCCAGATTCTCTCCTCATCTATTTCCACAAAGATTTTTTTCCAAAATTGTTCCGCAACTGGTCTTTTACACACTTTATTTCTAAAACATATGTAGAAATTTTTCAGAACACATTCTTGAAAGTCTTTCTCCTTTCCCTTTAAAAGCACTTTCACATTATCATTGTTTTCCTCCTTTTTTTCAATTTTCTCAATCCATTCTTTAGGTATTGCCCTTTTCACTATTTCAAATTGTTTCTCCAGAGTTTCTCTTTTAATATCTTCCCCAATCTCATCTACAGCATCCACAATTACTTGGCTTGGTAAAAAACCCTCTTTAATCTCGTATAAAACATCCTTAACTTGTTGTACACCTGCTTCCAACCAATATTTAAAATATACTTCTTTCTCTTGTGATAAAATGTTAGCATTTAAAAACAAAGGTTGATTCAATAACATCTTTCTTCCTTCAGGTTTAAAATCGATAAAATTTAAAAACTCTGTCCATGCTTGTAAAACTTCTCTATAAAAATCATGAATCCCAGTTATCATGCTTTGCTTCAGTTTCATCCATAAGATATCATCATTCATATTAAAACCACCACATTTGTTAAGATAAAACCTCATTACATGCTTCCATTCTGCTATAAAATCCTTGTTTAAATACCTTTTCACCACTTTGACTCTCACGCTTTTCTTTCTTGTCTCTGGGTCTATCAATCCCATCCCCCCGTCATCCGTTGACCCTATTAAAACATTGTACCCAATTCTTGGTGGTTTCCCTTCCCAGATAAAATTCAAAACACATTGTTTTACTCTTTGCGCATACCATCGATCCATAGGGATAACACCCAACACATACCACATTTTTGACAGCAACAACGTATTTACGATTAGTACCTTTCCTTTCAGATTTACTCTCCTCTGTTTCCACCATTCCAACCTCCTTTCCATTCCTCCAATTATTTTGTCCCACATTATCTCCTTAACTCTTTTTTCATTTTCTCCAAATGTTATCCCTAGAATCTTTATTTCTTGCTGGTCTTTGAATTTAAAAACTTCAGGTAACATACACGCATTCCCTATTCTCATAACCACAGTTTTTTCCATATTTACTTTAGCGCCTGATCCCTTACAATATCTTTGAATAATTTTCATTGCATTTGCCACACTTTTAATATCTTTTAAAATCAATGTGGTATCGTCTGCGTACTGGTAAATTTTCTGTTCTTCTTCCACTTCCCCAATTTTAATTCCATTTATTTCTTTGTCTTTTATTATAGCTAAGCCCAGAGCTTCAGTCACTAGACTGTACAGTTGCGCAGAAAGTGGACATCCCTGTTTTATAGATCTTGTTACATTAAAACATTCTGTGATAAAACCATTACATTTGATACGACTAGTAGTTCCATTATACAAACACTTAATCCATTTTAAAAACCTATCCCCAAAACCCACCTTCTTTAAAACCCCAAATAAAAAATTGTGTTCAACTCTGTCAAATGCTTTCTCAAAATCCACACTTATTACATATCCCTCTTTTTTCTCTTCTTTCATATACTGTATTACATCTCTTATACTGCTGATTATGTCTGTGATGTCTTTCCCTTTCACTCCATATGCCTGACTTGTTTTAATAATATTCGGTAAGCTTCCGAGATCAGACGAGATCCGGCGCGCTCAGAGTGGTATGGCCGTAAGCGAGGGCTGCTGTGAAAAGTGGGCTATTTAAAGCTCAGCCAGTGTATCAGATCAGTAGTGAAGAAAAAAGCCAAAAGCTTACAGCACCTGGTATTCCCAGGCGGTCTCCCATCCAAGTACTAACCGGGCCCTACCCTGCTTAGCTTCCGAGATCAGACGAGATCCGGCGCGCTCAGAGTGGTATGGCCGTAATCGAGGGCTGTTGTGAAAAGTGGGCTATTTAAAGATCAGCCAGTGTATCAGATCAGTAGTGAAGAAAAAAGCCAAAAGCTTACAGCACCTGGTATTCCCAGGTGGTCTCCCATCCAAGTACTAACCAGGCCCTACCCTGCTTAGCTTCCGAGATCAGACGAGATTTTTTTTTTTTTTTTTTTTTTTAATTAAAATCATCCACATTTTATACATTCAAACATAATACATTATCAAATATTTGCAAAGGAAAAAGAAAAAGAAAAAAAAAAAAAAAACATTAAAATATTTCAGGCAAAATTATGTTGATCCCAGACCATGTTTTTACAATGTATGGGTTGTTTTCTACAATTTGTTTGTTAAATACATCCATTTGTCCATTCATATTAAAATAATCATATATGTCCTCTATCACTGCAGTCAAATACTGTTTAAATAAACTACATAATACCAATTCTTTTTTCTTCAATTTCATTATATTCCTTCGCCTCCAAATCGTGTATCTTGCTACTGTTAACCATAAATTTAGGACATACACATTTTTGGCTTTTTCATTGAAACCAAATAAAAATATCGTTTCCCATTCCTCTAACCAATTATTCTGATCACTTAAAAAACCCTTCATCATTTCCTTTATCATCTTCATAAAATTGTTTAGTTTTTTACATTTTAAAAACAAATGTAACACTCCTTCCTCTTTTTCCATACATAATTTACATTTTGCATCTTGTGTGATCCCAATTTTTTTTAATATCATTTCAGTCATTAACACATTGTGCCTCATCAAGTAATCAAAATTTTCTAACATGGGACTTTTAAATCTCCATCTTACATTTTTCCAAATCTTTGTTGCGTCTAAATCACAAAAAAACCTTTCCCAAAAATCATTTGCTTTTGGTCTTACGAATGAAAGATCACATATGCAACCATAAAAATATTTTAAGAATACAACCACTGAAAGGAATTTTTTCATCATGTTTTTTAAGAAATATTTCAGGCTTCACATTTCCTATTTCTTTATCTTCAATTGTTTTGACCCATTGCAATGGCACAGCTTCTTTTAATTTTAGGTATTGTTCTTTAATCAGTTGCCTATTTTCTACGTCTTCAATCTCTTCTAATGTATCTACTATTGCCTGTATAGGTAAAAATCCTGGTTTTACCTCATATAAAATATCTTTGACTTGTCTTAGCCCAGCATCATACCAATTCTTATAAAAAATTGTATTTCTATTGCTTATAATAAATTTGTTTAAAAAAATGGGCTGTTTCAATAATTGTTCTCTTCCTTTAAACTCCACTTGAACATTCTCTTTAAAAACTTTCCATGCTCTTAAAACTTCTTTATAAAATTCAGGTATCTTTCCAAGCATGTTATCTTTAAAATTCATCCACAAAAAATAATCTCCCATTTTCCCACATTTGTTTATAAAGAAACTCATAATCTTTTTCCATACCATCTCATCATCATTCATAAACCTTTTTATTGTCTTTATTCTCATACTCTTCATTCTAATCATTGGCTCTATTAGTCCCAACCCTCCCTTTTCCACCTCTCCAATTATTGTATTATATGCTATTTTTGCAGGCTTTTCATCCCATAAAAATTTTAAGATGCAAGTTTTTATTCTTTTATATGCCCATGCTGGCAGACTAACCACACTTAAAATATACCACATCTTAGACAGAAATAACGAATTTAACACCAATATTTTTCCTTTTAAAAACAATTCTCTTTGTTTCCAAAAGTTTAGTCTTTTTTCCATTTTCCTTACAACCTCCTCCCACACCAGGTCTCTTGTTTTCATTTCATCTTTCCCAAGTATAACCCCTAATATCTTTAATTCATTGATCTGTTCTTTAAATTCCCATCGTCTTTCTAAAGAATCCACCTTCCCTATCCTCATATATTCTGTCTTTTCTTTATTAACTTTCCCTCCTGTTCCTCCACAATATTTATCAAAAATTAACATTGCTTTATCAATACTTTTTAAATCTTTTAAGAACAAAGTCGTATCATCTGCATATTGAAATATTTTATGCTGTATTTCATCATTTTCCACCAAAATTCCTTTTATCTCTTTTTCTTTTTTAATTGCTATTCCTAGCGGTTCAGCAACTAAAGTATAAAGTAATGCTGATAATGGGCATCCCTGCCTTATAGACCTTGAAATCTGAATATAATCAGTTAAAAACCCATTAACTTTGACACAACTAACTATATCAGTATAAAAACATTTCATCCACCTAATAAAATTCCTCCCAAATCCAAATCTTTCCATTAAGTCAAACAAATATTTATGCTCTACTCTATCAAAAGCTTTTTCCAAATCTATGCTAATTAAATATCCTACTTCACCTTTTTCTTTCATATACCACATTAGGTCTCTAATATTTGTCACTGTATCTGATATATCTCTATTTAAAACACCATATGCCTGATTTGTTGTTATAATGTTTGGAATCACTTTTTTCAATCTATTTGCCAGTATCTTCGCCAAAATCTTATAGTCAGTGTTTAGCATGCTTAACGGTCTGTAATTTTTAAGATCTTCTTTTTCCCCTTTATTCTTATAAATAATTTTAATCATTCCTTGCTTCATACTTTCACTCAATTTTCCCATCTTAAATATTTCAGCAAATATATTGTTCAGAATAGGTATTAAAACATTTTTAAAAGTCTTATAAAACTCAGATGTTAAACCATCTAGGCCTGGACTTTTCCCATTACTCAGTTGATCTATAGCTCCTTCAATTTCCTCTTCATTTATATCCTTTTCACACATTCTCTTATCGTCTTCATTTACTTGCATTTGAATTTGATTCAAAAAGAATTCTTCATCTTTGACATTTATGTCATTTTTTTTAAATAAAGTACTATAAAACTCTTTTACTTCATTCAAAATACATTGTTTTTCCTTAACAACCTTCCCATCTTTTACTAAACTTTTGATCAGTTCTGCATGTTGTCTTGTTTTCTCCAACTCATAAAAGAATTTTGTACTTCTTTCTCCCTCCACTGTGTTCTTAGCTCTACTTCTTATTTTAGCTCCCTTGCACTTTTCCTCCTCTATTTTCCCAAATTCTTCTTCTAAAAACACTATTTTTGTTATATCCATTTTCCCTTCAGATACCTTTTTCATTTCTTCATCCCATTCCCTATTTAAACGTCTTTCTTTACTTTTTTTCGCTCTTTGTATTCCTTTTGACCATTCAATGGATATTTTTTTAATACCTTTTTTCAAGTAATCCCACCACATGCTTTTAACTTCTTCATACATAATATTGTCTATGCTATTTATTATAAACCTTTCTATCTCCATTTTATAAGACTCATTTTTTAAAAGTTCTGCATTAAAAGCCCACACCCCTGGACCTCTTACAACTCCACTGAAATCAATGATTACATTTAAAAAGTCATGATCACTTTCACTGAACATTTTATAAAACACTTTTGAGATAAACTGTTCCAACTGTCTGTTGCATAAAATCAAATCAATTCTACTTTGTTTTAAGACTGTATTCACAATCTGCCTTCTAGAATATTCTCTTTTTACTCTATTTCTTTCCCTCCATATGTCTAAAAATCTGTGTTTTTCCATCATTTTCTTTAATTCAGTTCTCCCCACATCTGCTCTATATACCATGTAATCTTCAACGTCAATTCTTTCCAAAACAGTATTAAAATCCCCAATTATGATCACATTTGTATAACCATCTATTAAAACACTTAATTCTTTAAAAAAGGTGACTCTTTCTAATCCTTCATTTGGTGCATGAATAGTACATATCATTAATTCTTCTTCTTTGCTTTTGACTTTAATTTTCAGTAATCTCCCTGCATTATCTGAAAATATTTTTATTGCTTTTTCTATCACTCCCCTTCTGATTAAAATTGCTACTCCTTTTTTCCTGTTTGGGTCATTGTTATAAAGAATATCTCCATCCCATGTTTTCTTAAAACCATTAACAATATCTTCATTCCACCCCGTCTCTTGTATACACACTACATCATTCTTCTTTGTTAAATAAGATACATTTTCAAATTTAGTCCTAGTTGACAATCCTCTTACATTGATAGACACTAGACTCAACTGACTCATAATACAAGAAAAAAGAAAAAATACATATAACCAAAACAAAAACAACATCACTTTTGTTCAGTCTGTTTCAAATGAACAGCAATTATCTCAGTTTTTCTCCTCTTTTTTTCCTTAGATTCTCTTCTTATTCTTTGTTTTTCCAAGACTCTTTCAATGTTTATTTGTCCCGTTTTTTTTATTTTAGTCCCCCTGCTCACCCCACTTTTCTTTCCACAAATCTTTTTTTCCTTTCCCTCTCCAATGTCTCTTACCTCTTCTGGAGTTGTGTTGTCTTTTGTTCCATCAATATCTTCATTATTTTCCTTGCCATCCTGCTCCACATTTTCACTAGAAAGTTGTAGTTTAATCATCCTCTCTTCTTCTTCATCTTGCTCATTCTCACTTTCTTCCTCTTCTTCTTCTCCCTCTCCACTCAGTGTATCCTGTGTTAATCCACTTTTTTGCTGTGATGCATTTCCTTCATAAGCCTCCTCTAGAGACTCCACTTCATTTTGTGTCTCCATTTCCATTTCCTCGTGTTCCTCTTCATCTGCTTCACATGTGCATCTTAGCAATGCCTTCCTGCAGCCTTGGCACCGCAGGGCTATATAGTCCCGCGCATAATGCCCCTGCTCCAGGCATTCTCTGCACTTTAGTTGAGGGCAGTTTTTCTTTTCATGTTCAGGATTTAGACATATCCGGCATATTTTAACCTGCTGATCATGAATAACTCTGAAAAACTGTGTTCCTTCCTCCGTTTCAAAACTGGTGCTATATGGAAGTGACACCATGTCCTTTGGGAATTTGACTCTAATGAATCTTGTTCCATCTGCCACCATTGTCCCCGGGTAGTACCTCCTTCTCAACGGCAGTATCGGTGTAACTCCCCAGCTTTGCAGTTTTTGCAGTACATCTTTGTCATTTATATAATTTGGCAAACGCAAAAAAGAAACCACCTTCTCCGTTGCACAAAGTTTGCTCACTTTACACATTTGTCCATTTATCAGTAGTCCATTCAATAAATTGTCACAATCCATTTCATTTTCCATTGTAAGTTCATACTCAGTATCATTTTTTTTCCTTAGTCCATAAAGTTTACCTTTTCCGGTATTATCCTCAATCGCTTTAATTATCATCATAACTGTCAGCTTTTCCGGATTCTCCACAGTCATTGTCAGTGTTGTTTCTTTCTTATATTCCCTCTGATATCTCATTTTGCCTTTTAATCTGTGTAACATTTCATTTCCCCGACTTTCATCTTGTTTCTTTTCACCGTTTGCATCAGTCTTTTCTTTACCTTGTGTTGATTGCTGTTCAGTCCTCCCTTTCTCCATTTCAGCTCCATTTCTCTTCCTTCGTGATACCACAGCTGCCCAAGTTTCTTTATCATCCTCTTCAGTTTCTTTCATAATCCTTTTCTGAACAGTGTCTCCTGCAAAATCATTTCTCTTTTCCTCCAAATTCTTGTCCATATCATTTCCATTGGCCATAGCTTCCATCCTGGTTGATTAGTTTGTCCAAACCACCAACAAAAATAACTCAACCCCAAACAGTTTAAAACTGCCTGGGGTTAAAAGAAACAGTCTTTGTAACTCGAACTTAAAATAACAAACACAATAAATGAAAAAAAAATAAAAATAAAAATAAAAGACAAAACAAAATGGCGGAGAGCCTTTCTCTCCTAACTGCAGCCACTACTTCCTGTTGCTAACTAGCGCCCTCAGGGTGGTATGGCCGTAAGCGAGGGCTGTCGTGAAAAGAGGGCTATTTCAAACTCAGCCAGTGTATCAGATCAGTAGTGAAGAAAAAAGCCAAACGCTTACAGGGTGGTAAGGCCGTAAGCGAGGGCTGCTGTGAAAAGTGGGTTATTTAAAGCTCAGCCAGTGTATCAGATCAGTAGTGAAGAAAAAAGCCAAAAGCTTACAGCACCTGGTATTCCCAGGCGGTCTCCCATCCAAGTACTAACCAGGCCCTACCCTGCTTAGCTTTCGAGATCAGACGAGATCGGGCGCGCTTTTTTTTTTTTTTTTTTTTTTTTTTCACACAATAAATACATCCAA
>JAMKFB010000228.1:0-23645 GCA_036247105.1 Cirrhinus mrigala
TTTGTGCTTGAGATTTGAATAAAGTTGAGGAATGCCCCACCTTTTTGATGCTCTCAGACGCTGTCAACGCTTTCTCTGCACCTCTTTCAATCCCATAATGCACCCCGTGAGCGTTTACATAGGAATGAATAGAAAACGCTTGCTTCGCCCTGCTCGCTACGTTGAGCGTGGATTTGACGCCGTTACGGTGTGTTTCCACTACAGCGTCAAATCCATGCTCAGTGCCGCCGGCAACGCTACAACGCCACTGCTTTGGGGCGTGTAAAATTGATGTACACATGTAAAAAAAGCCGCTCTGAATGCTTTCTCCGTGCCGCTTTCAATCCCATAATGCACCTTGTGAGCGTTTACGCTCAACTTCCATAGGAATGAATGGAAACCGCTTGTGCCGCTCTGCTCGCTACACACCGTGACTGAGTGTGGATTTGACGCTGTAGTGGAAACACGCCGTTAGGCAGCATGTGCAGATCATAGTCAGCTTTTTGCTTTGAAGCTGACTAGTTCGAGTTCTACAAGAAAGATTGAGTCAAAGACTACAAACGCTCTACTTACAGCTCTTATGTTGGTGGCCTTCACAGCAGTGCCGTGGAGCCAATCACAGGGCAACCGCCCTGCCCATCCAGGCCCTCACTAAAGCTAGTGGCAAGCGCAAGAGGCCCTGAGACGTAGAGCCCTGCATTTCGGTCTGAGCCCGAAGGGCTCCGACTTTTTTTCGGGCCAATTTTCACGTCATAGTTCAGATGTGGGCCGGGCTTCGGGCTTGTTTTAGGCTTATTCTTATTTTTATATTTTAGACATCCACCAACTGAAAATGAACCAAAATGAAAGTGATGAAAAAAATGTACGCGCTGCCAGAAAACAACATGAGACTTCGCTTTCGAGACCGTCTCGAAAGGTGTTTAGTGTCTCCGTCAGCAGCAGCAGCAGTGAACGTGCCTTCAGTACAGCTGGAACTGTTCTGCATTAAAGCGCACGCAATAGCCTAAGCTTCCCGCAAAGCACAGGCAAAAGTTATTACCATGAATGTGTCGGGAGAAAATAGTAAGGAGATTTTTGCATTATATATTAACAAACTAGTGTTAATCAGTGCCACAAGGATGAAGTTGCCGATCCTGACTCGCCATCTCCTCTTTGGATGCGTCTTTAGAGAGAAATAATAATAAAATAATAATAAAAGAGTTTTTGTTTTCGAATTGTTTTATTTCGTTAAGTAATAATTTAAAGCTTTCTATAAATATATTTATCATGTCTGTAAGATATGTATTCGCTGAGTTTCAGTTTCTGAGTTTCGCTTCTGCTGAGACAACAGAAAGTGCATCATGTTTTCTTTATTTTTTAAAAATGCCGTTTTCATTGCGTTTTATTAATATTGTGTGTGCACAAATAAAAGTAGACCCTTTACAGTTCTGAATGATGTACAGGTCCTTTTCAAAAAATTAGCATATTGTGATAAAGTTCATTATTTTCTGTAATGTACTGATAAACATTAGACTTTCATATATTTTAGATTCATTACACACAACTGAAGTAGTTTCAAGCCTTTTATTGTTTTAATATTGATGATTTTGGCATACAGCTCATGAAAACCCAAAATTCCTATCTCAAAAAATTAGCATATTTCATCCGACCAATAAAAGAAAAGTGTTTTTAATACAAAAAAAGTCAACCTTCAAATAATTATGTTCAGTTATGCACTCAATACTTGGTCGGGAATCCTTTTGCAGAAGGACTGCAAAATTGACTGCTTCAATGCGGCGTGGCATGGAGGCAATCAGCCTGTGGCACTGCTGAGGTGTTATGGAGGCCCAGGATGCTTCGATAGCGGCCTTAAGCTCATCCAGAGTGTTGGGTCTTGGGTCTCTCAACTTTCTCTTCACAATATCCCACAGATTCTCTATGGGGTTCAGGTCAGGAGAGTTGGCAGGCCAATTGAGCACAGTAATACCATGGTCAGTAAACCATTTACCAGTGGTTTTGGCACTGTGAGCAGGTGCCAGGTCGTGCTGAAAAAAGAAATCTTCATCTCCATAAAGCTTTTCAGCAGATGGAAGCATGAAGTGCTCCAAAATCTCCTGATAGCTAGCTGCATTGACCGCAGCTGACATGGCACCCCAGACCATCACTGACTGTGGGTACTTGACACTGGACTTCAGGCATTTTGGCATTTCCCTCTCCCCAGTCTTCCTCCAGACTCTGGCACCTTGATTCCCGAATGACATGCAAAATTTGCTTTCATCCGAAAAAAGTACTTTGGACCACTGAGCAACAGTCCAGTGCTGCTTCTCTGTAGCCCAGGTCAGGCGCTTCTGCCGCTGTTTCTGGTTCAAAAGTGGCTTGACCTGGGGAATGCGGCACCTGTAGCCCATTTCCTGCACACGCCTGTACACAGTGGCTCTGGATGTTTCTACTCCAGACTCAGTCCACTGCTTCCGCAGGTCCCCCAAGGTCTGGAATCGGTCCTTCTCCACAATCTTCCTCAGGGTCCGGTCACCTCTTCTCGTTGTGCAGCGTTTTCTGCCACACTTTTTCCTTCCCACAGACTTCCCACTGAGGTGCCTTGATACAGCACTCTGGGAACAGCCTATTCGTTCAGAAATTTCTTTCTGTGTCTTACCCTCTTGCTTGAGGGTGTCAATGATGGCCTTCTGGACAGCAGTCAGGTCGGCAGTCTTACCCATGATTGCGGTTTTGAGTAATGAACCAGGCTGGGAGTTTTTAAAAGCCTCAGGAATCTTTTGCAGGTGTTTAGAGTTAATTAGTTGATTCAGATGATTAGGTTAATAGCTCGTTTAGAGAACCTTTTCATGATATGCTAATTTTTTGAGATAGGAATTTTGGGTTTTCATGAGCTGTATGCCAAAATCATCAATATTAAAACAATAAAAGGCTTGAAACTACTTCAGTTGTGTGTAATGAATCTAAAATATATGAAAGTCTAATGTTTATCAGTACATTACAGAAAATAATGAACTTTATCACAATATGCTAATTTTTTGAAAAGGACCTGTATTACTCTTGCCTTTCTAAACAAAAATGATGGAATATTTTAAATTGTTTCCACTGAAAAAAAAATGCAACTGACTGCGCTGGCGCATCCATGCCCTGCAAGGCAGCTTTAGCTTCTACTCTCCACACAAATGATTGGATATGCAATTAACAGCAGGTTTAACGTTTAAACTAACATTGTTTTATACTTGAACTGTTTTATATCTATAGATTTTATTTTAGACAAGTCGTGATGATTTGAGAAGGCAAAATTGAGCAAACAGACTATGATCAGTCTTCCGCTGGCCGCTTGGTCGTTACTAGGCTATGCGATTCAGCCCTCCCAAGTTCAGGGGCATCCACTTCACTTCAATGAAGACTGCAGATGCCCCTGTCTTTTGTGCAGAAATCACAACTTTACTGGCGAAGGATGCGATAGAGCTGGTGCCCCAGCTGATATGAGGAAGGGGTTTTACAGCCCTTTACTTTATAGTACCCAAGAAAGGTGGTGGGTTATGACCAAGCTCGTTTTGAACCAGCCCTTCACAGGCTACTGTTCAAGATGCTCACGCAGAAGCACATCTTCAGGTGTATCCATCCCCAAGACTGGTTTGCAGCAATCAACCTGAAGGACGCATACTTTCATGTTTTGCGCCACAGACCATTTCTGTGGTTCGCGTTTGAAGGAGGAGCACACTGTAAAAAAAAATCCGTAAAAAAACGGAAAAAGTACTGGCAGCTCATTACCTGGACTTTGTACCGTAAATTTACAGTCTGTTAATTTACAGTCAGCTACCGGTAAAAAAACAGGACTTTTTCTGTTTTAATGGTGTATTTATATATTTATATATTTATATATATATATATATATAAAGCAAATAAATCCAGCACAATATAGAAATTGAACATGGTTTATTTTTACTTCATGTAAACATTCTTAAAAGTGCATTCAATGGCTTTTGTTTGCCTTAAGTGGGTTAGGACTAAACAATATCAAATACTCAATTCATTTAACAATGTGTCAACTCAGGCAAAATGGCTGTATTGTAAAAGACAGTTTAGCTTTAAACAGTAACAGACAATTAAAAAAAAAAAAGAAAAAGAAAACATGAGCATCTGTACAATACAGGTGTTGTACTAAAAAGTGGTCACAAAATTTAAACTTCAAACTGTAAAACAGTCAAGATTCAAAACTTTTTTTTCTTATATGAGAAAACAATATTGTTTAGAGGGATAGTTCACACAAAAATGTTAATTCAGTCAATTACTCAGCCTCATACCATTCCAAACCCATAAGACTTTCATTCATTTTTAGAACACAAATTAAGAGTATTTTTAGTTAAATATGGGTACTTTCTGTCCCTCTATTGATTGTCTATGCAACTACCATTTTCAAGGTCCAGAAAGGTATAAAGTATGTGACTCCAGCGGCTTGACAACAGAATTTTGAAGTTCATTGTAATAGAAATATCGTTGAAGTGATGCAATTCATTATAGGGGATGTATTATTTCCCATTTAACTGCATGTTTAATGCAAGTGCCATTTTTTTTTCAATTTAAAAACTCAAATATTACATGGATTTTCAAAATTGTTCATGCAAGAGTCTTGGAGGAATGCATTGCCACTTGGTTGCCTTCATCTCAAACCACGTTCAGGATTTCTTCACAGGAAAATTCTAAAAGAAATGGATCTAACAAAAAAAATGAAATGAATTAAACTGAACTACAGAGTAATATGCAGGTTGGAGTGGAAAAGTAGTCATACAGTATTTTAAGTTCATTAAATCAACTGCAATCCATAATACTTTCCAATTGTTTACACATTGCTAAACTTACATTTCCAATAGTCTCCATTTGCATCGGTCATATGAGCTTGTCAAATCAACTATGTCCTAAAATATACTTCATTATTTTCAACTAAAACAGCAACACGACCAAATGCTTCATACACTTTTTATAACATACGTGTTGCTTACTTCTGTATGAACTCCAGAGTAAGTGCCGCCTCCTCTGGGTATTTGTAGCTCACAACCGCAACAGGAAAGAAGATTTGTTCATTAACTTCTCAAACGACAGCAATCTTGAACTGCCCATCACCTTAAACAAAAAAGACATTACAAAATGACCATATACATAACGACAAGCATCTCTGAACACCTTTGAAGGCGTGTTCAGCAAACAACTTCACATTGTTGTAAAATTCAACAGAATAAATGACTCAAAGACTCAATTTATTTTCAATATTGAACACTAATGTTAAATGAAACAGAATACAAACCCACCTGGTTGCCTTCATCTCAACCCTCATTTAGGGTTTCTTCACAGGAAAACTCTAAAAGAAATGCATAATGATAAAAATGAAATGAATGAAACTGAACTACAGAGTAACATGCAGGATGGATGTATTTTAAGTTCATTAAATTAACTGCTAACCCTAATACTTGCCAATTAAAATATTTGTTTATAAATTGTTTAACTTACATTTCCAATAGTCTCCATTTACATCTGTCATACGAGCTTGTCAGATCATCTGTGTCTTACAATATACTTCATTATTTTCAATTAAATAAACAGATACACATTTCATAACATACGTGTTGTATGAATTCCAATACAATTGCCGCCTCTTCTGGGTATTTGTAGCTCACAACCGCAACAGTGGTCATTTACTTCTTGAACGACAGCAATCTTGAACTGCCCATCACCTTAAACACAAAAGACATTACAAAATTACCATATACATAATGACAAGCAGTTTGAACACAACTTATACACACAAGGATGATAACATGCAAAAGTAATCTATCCAATCATTTTGGTAACGTTAGCACGTTGTCTGTGATGTGGCTTCCGACGCAAACAACTTCAAATTGTTGTGAAAGTCAGCAGAATAAATGACTCAATAACTAATTTCTTTCTGATACTTAACACTAATGTTAAATAAAACTGTTAATAAAACAGAATACAAACCCATGATAAGAATGCAGGTGTGCTTGAGATTCACAGTACAGCAGCAATCACGTCCTGTCATTAAAAAATAAAACGAAAGAAACACCACGGTCATTTTAACATAATGTCGTGTGCATTTGTCCATTAGAGTGAGAAAGATAACTCTAGGAGCTAACGTTACTGGCACGCTGACCTGAAGCGGCATTCTGGCGCGGCTACCGCGCATCGGACGCCTCTGTTTACACAGTCGCTTCACAGACAGCTTGCTAGTAACGTTACCGAATTAGTTTGTGTTTTGCATTTTATCTTCCGTGTGTGTGTAAAACAGACAATAAAAGGTCAAAACTTACCTCATTTGGCAGAAAACTCCACGAGTAAGATGTCTGACGATATGCAGAGAAATGTTGAGTGCGACGGCTCCGACGTTCATTTGCCAAACAAGCCAGACAGCAACTAAGTTAACCTTATGTAAACAATTTATGTGACATTTAACTCGTTTACCACGAAGAATATATGAAAAACATGTTTCCCAAATTCAAAAGCCGACATTAAAATTGACCGAGAAACTCTCTGCGTCTTCTCTTCACTGTTTTCGCGCCTATGTAAGCCACCAACGTTCTCGTTCCCACAATGCATAATTCAAAAATACGGAAAAACACCTGTAAAAACCAAAAACGGAAAATTTCCCTTAATTATTAGGGTATATCGTACTGTATTTTTACGGATTTTTTTTACAGTGCATATCAGTATAAAGTCTTGCCCTTCGGGCTGTCCCTGTCACCCCGCGTCTTCACGAAAGTCGCCCTTGTTCAGAGAGCAGGGCATTCGCATTCTCAACTACCTTGACAACTGGCAAATACTGGCTCAGTCTCAGGATCAGTTGTGCAAACACAGGAACATGGTGCTTGCGCACCTCAGCCGGTTGGGCCTTCAGTTCAACTGGGAAAAGAGCAAACTCTCCCAGATGCAGAACACCACTGGGGCTGCTCCATATGAGACCGCTTCAACACTGGCTGCATGGCAGAGTCCCAAGGAGGGCGTGGCAGTGCACCGCTCACCGGGTCAAAGTTACACCGGCCTGCTGCCAAACCTTCATCAGACCTTACGTTCCTCCGGACATGCATGCTGTGGTACACACAGATGCCTCCACCACCATCTGGGGGGCCACGTACAACAGGCAGACAGTGTCTGGGGGTTTGGACGGGCCCTCAGCTACACTGGCACATCAACTGCCTAGAGTTGCTAGCAGTATGCCTTGCCTTGAACCGTCTCAAAGGGCGCTTATGAGGCAAGGACATGCTGGTCCCTAGCTTTAATTTGTCCTGTCTGAGCCCTAAGATAATACGTAGACCGGCCACAAAGCTTCAGGACCTCAGACCAGCTCTTTGTCTGTTATGGAGGCCAGCAGAAGGGGAATGTCGTCTCCAAGCAGAGGATGTGCCCTGCCCGCTTAGGTTGTGAGCTCACTCAGAAAGACGTGTTGCAACCTTCTCGGTGCAGACTCGTGGCACCTCGCTGACAGATATTTGTAGAGCTGCGGGCTGAGCGACCCCTAACACATTTGTTAGATTAGCCTCCGTATAGAGCCAGTATCCTCCTGTGTTCTCACTTCAAACGGGTAGAAGCAATGAGAGTTGCCGGCTTGGGTCGGCCCGCTCCAGAGTGTCATACAGTAGACCCTGACGAGCACCTCCATCCCCTCAGCAGCCAGACGTAGCGGAGCGTCTGGCGCCAGGCCCTCACTCAATGAATCCATGAGAACCGGTAGAGGGCTGGGGTCCATATGAGAGACCTAAGTGGATCCCATATGTGTAAAATTCCACGGTATAGCCTCAGAACCCATGTCTCCCCTGCAGACTGTCTGCCATACCAAGAGGGTTACCATCACCTCCAATCTTCCATATTTTCCTGAAAAATGAATCATATGTGTAAATGCTTCCAAAACCTCCTACGGGAAAGATGGGGCTTCCGCACATTCCCAGTGTTCCAGCCCAAGTGGGTAATGCTATGTTATACAGTGACTGGTATTCTTGTTGTGAGCCAGGCCTAGGCTAGAAAGGGGGTGCAGGAGGCTCGCTCGCATGTCAATATGCATTGGCTCATTTAGTTTGCACTAGAGATGCACTGATACTAAATTTCTCTGCTGATACTGATAGCTGAACCTAATGATGCTGTTAACATGGAACACTATTTTTTGCAGGGCTCTAGACTGCAACATTTTTTTGAGAACGTGCAAGTTCAAACGTGATTGCATTTGTGCCAGTGTATGTTCTGCTCTACTCCAAAGCGTATGCTCTGCTCCATGCATGAAGATCGAGCACTGTTTTTGCAGACAGTGCAGCAGGAGTCAGATTTTTCAGAATATGTGAAGTGAGTGAGAGAGGCGCTTTCAGTACGAGCGATTTGGGAGCAGAGCCTGGTTTATACTCGCCGAGTCGGCAGGAGCTGCAAAAATGACAAGAATACAAAGGATAGCAGACGGGACGGAGGATTTGGTTTTCAAGCTAAAGTAAAATGAAAGACTCCTTCTTAAACCAGAGAAGGTGAACATGTTGGTTTTGTCTTTGTTGTTTATGTCTCTTTACACTATAGAGGCTATCTTTAAATGTTATTTATTTGATTCCTCATTGTTTGCTAAACGTGCCATGCCCCGTCTTATTTGTTTTATTTGTCTTATTCATTTATGTTAATTAACATTATATAAGTTAGTCTTTCAAGCATGTGGTTTAGTTTTAAACAGTGTTTAGTTATAAATAATATATGTAAGCACAACAGACAATTATCTTTTCTTGTAAAAAGTGATGGTGGTGAATTCAAAATTTATACCACAGCAAAAAAACAAATCACATTCACAAAATTCAAATCACAAATAATACTGATGAAAAAGAATGGGTTAAATGTTTACCACTTTTGTTAATAATAATAATAATAAAATGTACATTTCTGTTAGAATGTCCCATAAACGTAAACATAAACGTTTCATTTATTTCTTCATAAATATATTATACATGTTGTTTTATAGCTAACTAATGAACTGTGAACAGCGTGCATTCAACATGTGTATTTTGCAATGTAACTTTTTAAACTGGAAAAGACTTGTGCTCCTTGCTGCTGCTTAAAATGAGTTGCAATAGCGATCACGTCACATTTAAAACCGTCAAAACGGCATTCATTGTTTTCCTGATAGAATGTACAGGATTTGAAAGCTGAGATGTTGTTTCTTATCAGAAGTAAGAAAGCACAGAGCTCTTTGTGATTATTGGATGCGATGGGCGCTACATGCATACAGGTGTGTAGAGAAAAACTGCAGATCTGGCAATGCTGGCTTGAACTACAGGTCATATAGTCAAATGTCCTGCTTTAATATCGCTATTTGCAGATGGGAAAAGTGGAAAAAAAGAAGTGTCGGTACTCCACGCCCCCAATTAGCATGCTGAGGCTTTGACTCAGAGTACTGGCAACATGCGTACCGGCCCACTTCAAGCACTGGCTATTTGTAACTGTTAATGCCTAATTCTCACGCTAATTTTGACAGCCCTAAATTAAACAGAGATTTTCTTCACTCACAGTATGAGTTGCAGTCTGATCTGCTGCCTTTTGATTGACAGGATACTATCGGCCCTGATCATCGGCCGATTTTGAACAATTACCGATTGTTGGCCGATACATTGGTGCATCTCTAGTTTGCACTCAAAGTAAATTGGTCTCTCCAAGCCAGATCCCAATTCGTCAGCCACCAACATGACGTCTCTGTTCCCTCCTTCAGAGAACAAGGGTTACATAATAACCAAGACGTTACATTAGTAACTGGAGCGACACAATTAGACAGGGGATTTTCAAAAAGATTGAAACTAAAAGACGGCACTGTACCACATATATTGGATCTGACAATGATGTTGCAACAAAAGTGTGAGTAACTGATCTCATGAATTTATAAAATTAGAAATACCTCACACAAAAGAAAGAAAGAAAGAAAGAAAGAAAGAAAGAAAGAAAGAAAAAGAAATACTTCACATCCTTTGAATTTCACGCCATTACAATCACACTCCCTGTAAAAACCCACATTGTAGTTATACATCACCCTCCAGTTCGGCTGGGCATATTTCTAGAACAACTGGATATGCTGCTGTACTCATTCCCTGAGGATGGCAGCCCTCTAGTATTTTTTGGTGACTTCAACATACACCTTGAGAAGCCACATGCTGCTGACTCTTTCCACTCTCTCCTAGCCTCTTTCGACATTTGGTGGGTCAACACCACCGGTACCCATAAATCAGGTAGCCATCTTGGGCAAACCCTTGCATGTCTAGAATCATTTCATTATTACTTTTAAGCTACATCTACCTTCCTTTGCACCATCAACCCCTCGCCAGTTTTGTGAAGAAAGAAACCTTACTAGATAAGCAAAATTTAGTCTTGTTTTAAGTAAAAGGCACTTAATTTAGTTCAGCTGGACAATAACTAATCTGGATTTAAAAGTGGCTATTCAACTGTCTGTCAGTCACTGATGTCCAAATCTTCAGTTCTCATTCGGCTAGATCTATCTGTTGCATATGACACTGTTAATCATCAAATCCTTTTGTCCACCCTATCATCGGTGGGCATGACCATAACTGCACGCTACTGGTTCGAGTCTTATCTTACAGGAAGGTCCTTCAGGGTGTCTTGAGGAGGAAATGTATCTAAATCACATCAACTGGTCACTGGGGTTCCTCAGGGATCAGTTATTGAACCCCTCTTCTTCTCTATGGTCCTGTTTACACCTGATATTAACATGTGTTTTCGTCGATCCGATCACAAGTGGACAACACTAAGTAAAGGTGTAAACAGGGTCTAAAACGTTTTGAACTTGTCCACTTTCAACTACATCCAAATGTGGTCGAAATCACATTCGATCGGATTGCTGTGACGGCCTGAAATGAAATTAAACTTTTCTCTTTTGTCTAATTTTGCGAATGTGTGAAATTAGTCTAAGCTTATGTCTTCCATTGATCTGAAATATCTGAAAAAGCCCATACATATACATGAATAAAACTTTGTGCAACATGTTTGCGAATAACACTAGCATCAGTAAATACAAGTGCACGATAACTTTAGCCCTCTCCATCCTGTTTTGACGGCAACAGAGGGATCTGCCCATTTACTCTCCTTTTGATGTAATCAGCACCACGGGGGGCAATGAGGTCAGAAGTGGTTGAAAGTGGACAGAAGAGACGGATTAAAAGGCCAGGTGTAAATGGCTATGTATCTCCATTGTCCACTTGTGATCCGATTGACCAGAATGCATCTCAATACCAAGTGTAAACAGGGCCTATATACACTACATTGTGGTACTTGCACGGATCTCAGACTGCCTGACAGACATCTCGCATGGATGAAAGAACATCGCCTGCAGCTTAACTTGGCAAAGACGGAGCTTCCCATTTTTCTAGGCAACCCTTCAGTACAGCACAGGTTTACCATCCAATTAGGCTCACCAACGGTAATCCCATTGTTTGGCCAGGAATTTCAGAGAGATCCTTGATGATCAGCTGACCTTTAATGAACATATTATAAAAATCAGCACGATCATGCAAGTTCGCACTACACAACATCATGAAGATCAGACTCATCTCATCTTCTCATCTCTTCCCACTGGCTACCAGTCGCGGCTCCTATCAAGTTCTATTTTAAGTTCAAGCTCCATCCAGAAAGTCTAATACCTCACAATCTGCAAGAAGCAACTGAAAACTCATCTCTTCCATGAGCATCTAACTAATCTCTGCCTTCACAAATCTTTTGCATTGCCTCCCAAAACTGTTGCGTTCTCTTGCAAAGGTATTTGCATTCCCTTGCAAAACCTTTCAATTATATAGAGATTTATAAATAATATGAAAGCTGAATAAATAAGCTTTCCATTGATGTATGGTTTTTTAGTTTGTTAATATTTGGCCGAGATACAACTATTTTAAAATCTGGAATCTGAGGGTGCAAAAAAATAAAAATTTTGAGAAAATCGCCTTTAAAGTTGTCCAAATGAAGTTCTTAACAATGCATATTACTAATCAAAAATAAAATTTTGATATATTTACAGTAGGAATTGCACAAAATATCTTCATGGAACATGATCCTTAATATCCTAATGATTTTTGTCATAAAAGAAAAATCTATAATTTTGAACCATACAATTTATTTTTGGCTATTGCTACAAATATACCCCAGAGACTTAATACTGGTTTTGTGGTCCAGGGTCACATATTATTATATGATTATATATTAATTGTATATTATTGATTATATATTATTATATAATCTTTAGCTAAATCAAGCCGCGAGTCGTATTGCGTTCTTCTTCTTTTGGGCTAGATTCCAGGCTGCACTGCGCGTGGGGGTTCTGTCACTTCTTCCCATGAAGTGCCACAAGGATCTGTTATTGGTCCACTTCTGTTTTTAATTTACATGCTACCTCTGGGTCAGATCATTAAGTGCCATGATCTAAATTTCCACAGTTACACTGACGATACGCGATAAATTAATTTTACTGCACAGCCGAACTCTTCTTTTCCTCCCTCTTCTTTAACATCTTGCCTACATGATCTTAAAGTATGGATGGATCAATTTTTTTTTAAATTGAATACTGAAATGCTTCTCCATTACTTTCTTACATTACATTCAACCTACCAGTAAAAAGTTTTTGAACAGTAAGATTTTAATGAAGAAGTCTCCTCTGCTCAGCAAGCCTTCATTTATTTGATTCAAAGTACAGCAAAAACAGTAAATTTTTTCTATTTATAATAACAGTTTTCTATTTAAATATATATTAAAATGTAATTTATTCCTGTCATATCAAAGCTTAATTTTAGCTTCATTACTCCAGTCACATGCTGCTCAAAACACATTTATTAGTATTTTTATATTGAAAACAACTGAGTAGATTTTTTTCAGGCTTCTTTGATGAATAGAAAGTTCAGAAAAAACAGCGTTTATCTGAAATAGAAATCTTTTGTAACATTATAAATGTATTTAACATCACTTTTAATCAATTTAAAGCATCCTTGCTAAATAAAAGCATTAATTTATTTTCCAAAACAAACACACAAACAAAAAAAAAATTACGTTTTTGAATAGTATAGTATAATGTTACAAAAACTTTTTATTTCAGATAAATGCTGATCTTCGGATCTTTCTATTTGTTACGTCCCTCGTTATTATCTAGGAGATTTATTGGACGCACCACACAATAGTTGCGTGTATGTTTTGTAAACGGTGAAAAAAAGTCTTTACAACAGGGGAAAAAAAAACAAACAAACAGAGCCACCGACAACCACGCTTAGTCACAATTGTTTTTACTTGTGCAATAAAGTGAAATAGGGTGTTTAAAAACAATGACAAGATACAACGTTCGGTTTAAAATCAGTGACAAGATACAACGTTTTGGTTTCCGCGAAACTTCAGGCGGAGAGGAAGGAGCGAAAGAGAGGTGCCAAAGAAAAAAACTTAACAAAAAACAAAACAAAAAAAAAACCCAACTAACTATAGTATTAAACCAGCATAAGCTAGCTATCAACAAAAGATACAAAACAAAATCCCGTACGTCGCTGTCTTGCGTCACCGGATTGACAGGCAGTTCCTCCAATCAGGTTGCACACCTAAAACAAACAGTACACACAGACATACAGCTAGAGATATGCAAGAATATGCAGAAAACACTTACGTAGCAGCGCATACGTAACACCCATCCCCTTAAGATGTAACACAAGGCAACTTTTCAAGCTCTCGATAACGTATCAGCAACAATATTTTCTGAGCCTTTTTTATGCTTTATGATTAAGTTGTAATTCTGTACAATCAACGACCAACGCATAAGACGTTGATTGTGATTGTACATTCTGGACAGAAACACAAGAGGATTGTGATCTGTGTACACTGTAACAGGTAAACTAGATGAACCTATATAAACGTCAAAGAATTGTAATGCCAACCCAAAGCTTCCTTCTCAATAGTAGAATAGTTTCGTTGATGTCGATTGAATTTTCGTGAAAAGTAGCAAACTGGATGCTCAAGACCAACATCATCTTCTTGAATGAGAATAGCTCCCATACCTACAGCGCTCGCATCCACTTCCAATTTAAACGAACGTGTAAAATCAGGGGCAGCAAGAACAGGCACATTAGTTAGTAACAGTTTTACACTCTCAAAAGCATGTTGACAAGCTTCCGTCCAAACAAAAGCACTTGCAGGGCTTAACAGGCTAGTCAAAGGATATACTACAGTAGAAAAATTTCGACAGAAACATCTGTAGTAACCAGACATTCCCAGAAAACGACGTAGCTCCCGCCTAATCGTAGGAACTGGAAATTCAACAATGGCAGATACCTTTGCACTCACTGGACGGACATGGCCTTGGCCTACTTGTTTACCCAGATACGTAATTGTCGCTTTGCCAAAGTCACACTTAGCAAGATTAACTGTTAGTGAAGCATCAGCTAACCTTTCAAAAACTGTCCTAAGAACTGCCAAATGCTCAGACCAAGAAGAAGAATAAATCACAAGGTCATCCAGGTACGCATTACAATTTTGTACTCCTGACAAAACAATATTAACTAGGCGTTGGAAAGTGGCTGGAGCATTCCGTAAACCAAACGCCATGACCCGGTACTGCAGGAAGTTATCCGAAGTGACGAAAGCTGAAATTTCCGCTGCCCGAGCGGTCAATGGCACTTGCCAATACCCTTTCAACAAATCTAATTTCGTCACAAACTTAGCAGAACCTAGATTATCGATACAATCCTCCATCCTAGGGAGAGGATAGCTATCAGGTACCGTCACAGAATTTACTTTTCGGTAATCTGTGCAGAAACGGTATGTACCGTCAGGCTTAGGAACGAGCAAACAAGGGGAACTCCATGGACTATAACTAGGTTCAGCTAGGTTATTCTTCAACAAATAATCAACCTCATCCTTCATTACAGAGCGTTTAATACTATTTACTCTGTAAGCATGCTGCTTAATAGCAGCACCACAGGTTACTTGAATATCATGTTGTAATACATGTGTTTGAGTCGGCACGTCCCTGAATAACATGGGAAACTCTTGAATTAACCTCACAACATCCTGTTTCTGTGATTCAGATAAGTTATCAAGAGTTTCTGGCAAACATTTCAAAACTTCGGAATTCGAAAGTCTTCCACACGTTGATAAATCATTACGAAATGTAACACCATCCTCAGTGTCATACTCGCCTTGAAATGGTAACAAGACCTCACTATTCAATACAGTGGAATCAGGCACAGCAGTAACAGCAACAGCTAAAACGTCAGAAGACACAACAGCAGACTTTCCTTTTTCCTTTGAAATCTTCTCAGTGTTGCGAGAACAATATAACTTTAGCATATTGATATGACATGTTCAAAACTTTCGTTTGCGGTCAGGTGTATGTATCACAAAATCAGTCTCACTTACTTTCTTTGATACCTTATATGGACCTGAAAAACGAGCAGTAAGAACAGAACCAGGTACTGGTAATAGAACTAAAACGTCATCACCAGGTTGAATTTTACGCACCACAGCCTTCTTATCATACCGCTTTTTCATGTCCCTTTGAACCACCGACAAAGACTTTCTTGCAAATGAACATGCATTATGCAACCGTTCTCGAAATCGGCTGACATAGTCCAACACATTGTTTTCGGACAGCTTTGTCTCATTCAGCATCCCATCTTTCAACACCTTCAACGGACCCCTTAAAGTATGACCAAAAACCAACTCTGCAGGGCTAAACCCCAGAGACTCTTGAGTTGCTTCACGAGCTGCAAACAATACTAAGGGAACTCCTTCGTCCCATTCCTTACCTGAACTCAAACAGTACTTTCTCAACATCGATTTAAAAGTCTGGTGGAAACGTTCAATAGCCCCCTGACTTTCCGGATGGTAAGGAGTTGACGTGCGATGGGTGATGCCCAAAGTTTTTAAAACTTGTCTAAAAACATTGGATAAAAAATTTGTACCCTGATCTGTCTGCACGATTTTTGGCAGCCCAAACGTAGAGAAGAATTTGAGTAAAGCTTTAATAATGACAGGTGCAGTAATCTTCCTCAGTGGAATGGCTTCTGGAAAACGTGTTGCTGAACACATAATTGTTAACAAAAACTGATTACCTGCCTTTGACTTAGGCAGGGGACCCACGCAATCCAAAATAACGTGTTCGAATGGTTCACAAATGACAGGAACTGGAACCAATGGTGCTGGAGGAATCTTTTGATTCGGTTTACCCATCAGTTGACATTCATGACAAGTGCGACAATAACGTGAAACATCTTTCTTCAAACCAGGCCAAAAGAAGTGCCTAAGAATGCGATTGTAAGTTTTTGTTACTCCCAAATGACCTGATAACTCATGATCATGTGCCAGACTTAACACCTGTTTTCGGTATATCGTGGGCAAAACGATCTGACAAACAGTGTCCCACTCATTCTCAACGTCTGTTCGAGGATGCCATTTCCTAAGCAGCAAGCCATTCTCAATCACATATTGAACCGTTTTATCTTTATCAGACTGTGGACGATCAATAAAAGAAAAACATTTGGCTAATGACAGATCCTCTTTCTGAGCAATAACAATTTTCTCATGAGAAATCTTTATCAACCCTAGCCTCTTCCACCCCTTTTCGATCCAACTCCAACGTTTCCTCTGTAAAAATGGGTGACAAAAAGGAGTCTGATAACACTATGTCATCTCCAATTCTGCGTTTTTGAGCCCGAGTAACTACACTCGCAGCAAATACATCAGGAAAATGATCAGAAATGTCATCAGCATGAATAAAACAGTCAGGTTTATCTACAACTTCAGGTACAGGCAATACCTTACCACCTGCTAGATCATTTCCAAGAATGAATGCCACGCCTTTCACTGGAAAAGAAGAACGTACCCCCACCTTAACAAAACCTGAAACTAAGTCACAGTGCAAATGGATCTGATGTAACGGTACTTTCACCACGCCCATTTCAATACCTTGGACCAACACACTTGACCCGCACAACGTCTGTTCTGATAATGGTAGCACGTCAGAGACTAAAAACGATTGGACAGCTCCCGTGTCTCTCAAAATTTGGATCTCTTTCTGCTCCTCAGACTTACCATTTATTGAGACTAAACCCTTCATCAAAAATGGTTTGAACCCAACATCAATCTCCTTTTCTTCGGCAATAATCTCCGACACAGTGTTCACAAATGTAACAGGTTTC
Source organism: Cirrhinus mrigala (assembly GCA_036247105.1). Taxonomy (NCBI): domain Eukaryota; kingdom Metazoa; phylum Chordata; class Actinopteri; order Cypriniformes; family Cyprinidae; genus Cirrhinus; species Cirrhinus mrigala. The sequence goes on from JAMKFB010000228.1 coordinate 17,157, forward strand.
ACTTGCCCTTGCTGATGTTTACGTCTAAGTATAAGACATTCAGAAATTAAATGTCCTGTCTTGTGACAATAAAAGCATTCTCTTGTCTCTTTATTCTGTGCTGCATTAGCTTTATTGCGAACACTTGAATTTTGAACTACAGGCAAATTCGGCATTCTCTCTGACCGAGTTAGAGAAAAAACACTTTTGTGTGTCAACACATACTCATCTGCAAGAACCGCAGTTTGTGACAAAGAGGTAACCTTTTGTTCGTTCAGGTATGTGACCATTCTTTCCGACAAACAATTCTTAAAATCTTCTAAGAGCAATAGCTCTTTTACTGCATTCAAGTCTTGCACATTACTAGCAGACAACCACTTATCAAAAAGAACTCCCTTTTCACGGGCAAATTCGACAAATGTCTGCTGTGTTACCTTTTTATGGTTCCGAAAACGCTGCCTGTATGCTTCTGGAACTAATTCATATGCTCGTAGAACCGCAACTTTCAACACATCATACTGTAGGCTCTCCTCTAACGTCAAAGTAGCGCAAACTTCTTGTGCTTTCCCAATCAATTTGCATTGTAGCAAAGGACACCAAACCTCTTTTGGCCAATGAAGTGCAGCAGCCACACGCTCAAATGCAGCAAAATATGTATCCACTTCCGATTCTCTAAAGTGAGGCACTAAAGCGATATGTTTGCTTATATCAAATGTACCCGCCGCAACGTCACTCACAGAATTTGCCGGATTAACTAAAACAGCCCTAGAGATAACAGGATTAGGCTGTACAGATCGGTCAGAGGCAAACTTCTTTGACTCTAACTCGAGCTGGTGCAATTTTACCTCTTTATCAGCCTCAATTTCCAGTCTGCGGACCTCGAGGCGCAACTTCATTTCGGCTTGGCGTGTCTCAGCCCGCTCCTGAGCTTCCATCTGGATTCGGGCTAGGCGGACCTTCAACCGCGCATCACCCCCAGACTCCCCGGAAGACGGAGAAAATGGACAAAAGGGCGGTAAGGAGGCCTTAGGCTCGGCCTCAGCCTCCACCTCAGCACTCCCACTTGTTGCCCGCTCCACACTGCCCAAACCAGCCACACGACCTTCCATAGCCGAGGTTGCAGCTCGTTCTCTATCCGCATCTGGAAATAAGGACACATTTAATTCGGACAAATGTTTCAATATTTCATTTTTAATAACACGCTTTAGAGTCTGCCTCACCACAGGAATGCGAAAGTGGTCTGCTATTTGTAATAATTCGTCTTTTCTACACTGCTCAAAACCTTCCCAAGTTGGGTTAGCAATGAAAGCTTGCAAATCAAATGTACTCATTGTTTCTACCTTCCATCCACCTCACAAAACCACTCTTTCTCCCTATTGCATTTTTTTTTTTTCACCATATAAATACACACATTAAAAAAAATTGACGAGCACCCAAAATATGTTACGTCCCTTGTTATTATCTAGGAGATTTATTGGACGCACCACACAATAGTTGCGTGTATGTTTTGTAAACGGTGAAAAAAAGTCTTTACAACAGGAGGAAAAAAAACAAACAAACAGAGCCACCGACAACCACGCTTAGTCACAATTGTTTTTACTTGTGCAATAAAGTGAAATAGGGTGTTTAAAAATAATGACAAGATACAACGTTCGGTTTAAAATCAGTGACAAGATGCAACGTTTTGGTTTCCGTGAAACTTCAGGCGGAGAGGAAGGAGCGAAAGAGAGGTGCCAAAGAAAAAAACTTAACAAAAAACAAAACAAAAAAAAAAAAAACCCAACTAACTATAGTATTAAACCAGCATAAGCTAGCTATCAACAAAAGATACAAAACATCTTCAGCGCACAGGACGCCATAACTAAACTATACTTACTATCAAACGAAAAAGGTACATAACAAGCACCGTCTCTCTAAGCCTAGTGTGTCTATACAATAAAACACTAAGTGATGAAAACATGTAGGTCGCGACCTGCTTACCTGGCTCACAACCCCTCCCGCCAGTACATGATGTTTTACACAGTTGTTTACCAGAAGCGGCGCTTGGTTTTAAGTATAGCAAACACACTAAGACAAAAGGAAACCGTCACCAAAGTGACCGACATGAGCTTCCAACAATGAGCAGTCCACAAGCTGAAAGTGCAGCAACTACAAAGACATCACACTGTCTCTCAGACTGGCTTCTCACAAGAGAAAACCGTCTTCACAGAGCAAAAACCATCCTCAGCTAATTCGAACAGGTGTGTAACTTTTCTTTATGAACAATGATTGGTGGCGCGATCCCGTACGTCGCTGTCTTGCGTCACCGGATTGACAGGCAGTTCCTCCAATCAGGTTGCACACCTAAAACAAACAGTACACACAGACACACAGCTAGAGATATGCAAGAATATGCAGAAAACACTTACGTAGCAGCGCATACGTAACACTATTCATCAAAGAATCCTGAAAAAATGTACTCAACTGTTTTAAATATTGATAATAATAACTAGAGTATGTTTCTAGCATGATTAGCAAAGTTGCTAGCACGTTTCTGGCATGAATAGCAAGTTGCTAGCATGTTTTTAACAGGATTAGCAAAGTTGCTAGCATGTTTCTGGCATGATTAGCTGTTACGGGATGAACGAGACGAGAGGCGAGCGGATCCATATGCGAGCTTTTATTAATAGGACGTGACAAAGACATGGTCGTACAGGCAAGGTCAAAACAGGAGCAGACAGGGATATCACAGGCAATCATAGAGAATAATCCAATAATAATAGATAGTCCGGAAAGGCAGGCGGCCAACAGTCGAAAAACGGGGGAGCCAGGCGAGAGAACAAAGAACTAGGAACTTGGAACTAGAGACTAGGAAACGCTAACAGTGGAAATACAACAATAACAACACACAATACTCCGTGGTTTGCAAGGGGAAAGACCGGGGCTTTTATAGCGTCGCTGATAGGTTGCGGATGAAGTGCAATGACTGATGGGGAATGTAGTCCGGGGTGTAGTACAACCGTCAGAGTGTGATAATGGGGTGAGAGTGACATCTGGTGGTGAGCGGACAGCGGGACACCGACCAGATTCGTGACATTAGCAAGTTGTTAGCATGTTTTTAACAGGATTAGCAAAGTTGCTAGCATGTTTCTGGCATGATTAGCAAGTTGCTAGCATGTTTCTGGCATGATAAGCATGTCGCTATCATGTTTCTAGCATGATTAGCAAGGTTGCTAGCATGTTTCTAGCATGATTAGCAAGTTGCTAGCATGTTGTTATCATGTTTCCAGCATGATTAGTAAGTTGCTAGCATGTTGCTAGCACGTTTCTAACATGATTAGCAAGTTGCTAGCATGATTTTAGCAAGTCGTTAGTATGATTTTAGCATGACTAGCAAGTCGCTAGCATGATTTTAACATGACTAGCAAGTCACTAGCATGATTTTAGCATGACTAGCAAGTCGCTAGCATGATTTTAGCATGACTAGCAAGTCGCTAGCATGATTTTAACATGATTAGCAAGTCGCTAGCATGATTTTAGCATGACTAGCAAGTCGCTAGCATGATTTTAGCATTACTAGCAAGTCGCTAGCATGATTTTAGCATTATTTTAGCATGATTAGCAAGTCGCTAGCATGATTTTAGCATTACTAGCAAGTCGCTAGCATGATTTTAACATGACTAGCAAGTCGCTAGCATGATTTTAGCATGACTAGCAAGTCGCTAGCATGATTTTAGCAAGTCACTAGCATAATTTTAGCATGAATAGCAAGTCGCTAGCATGATTTTAGCATTACTAGCAAGTCCCTAGCATTATTTTAGCATGATTAGCAAGTCGCTAGCATGATTTTAGCATGACTAGCAAGTCGCTAGCATGATTTTAGCAAGTCGTTAGCATGATTTTAGCATGACTAGCAAGTTGCTAGCATGATTTTAACATGATTAGCAAGTCGCTAGCATGATTTTAGCATGACTAGCAAGTCGCTAGCATGATTTTAGCAAGTCGTTAGCATGATTTTAGCATGACTAGCAAGTCGCTAGCATGATTTTAACATGACTAGCAAGTCGCTAGCATGATTTTAGCATGACTAGCAAGTCGCTAGCATGATTTTAACATGACTAGCAAGTCGCTAGCATGATTTTAACATGACTAGCAAGTTGCTAGCATGATTTTAGGATGACTAGCAAATTATTAGCATGATTTTAACATGACTAACAAGTCATTAGCATGATTTTAGCATGACTAGCAAATCATTAGCATGACTTTAGCATGATTAGCAAGTCGCTAGCATGATTTTAGCATGACTAGCAAGTCGCTAGCATGATTTTAGCATGACTAGCAAGTCGCTAGCATGATTTTAGCATGACTAGCAAAGTCGCTAGCAGGATTTAAGCATGACTAGCAAGTCGCTAGCATGATTTTAGCATGATTAGCAAGTCGCCAACATGATTTTAGCATGACTAGCAAGTCGCTAGCATGATTTTAGCAAGTCACTAGCATGATTTTAGCATGACTAGCAAGTCGCTAGCATGATTTTAGCAAGTCACTAGCATGATTTTAGCATTACTAGCAAGTCACTAGCATGATTTTAGCATGATTAGCAAGTCGCTAGCATGATTTTAGCATGACTAGCAAGTCGCTAGCATGTTTCTAGCATGATTAGCAAAGTCGCTAGCATGATTTTAGCATGATTAGCAAGTCGCTAGCATGATTTTAGCATGATTAGCAAAGTCGCTAGCATGTTTCTAGCATGATTAGCAAAGTCGCTAGCATGTTTCTAGCATGATTAGCATGTTTTCTAGCATGATTAGGAAGTCACTAGCATGTTTCTAGCATGATTAGCAAAGTCGCTACCATGTTTCTAACATGATTAGCAAGTCGCTAGCATGTTTCTAACATGATTAGCAAGTCGCTAGCATGTTTCTAACATGATTAGCAATTTGCTAGCATGTTTCTAGCATGATTAGCATGTTTCTAGCATGATTAACAAAGTCGCTAGCATGTTTCTAGCATGACTAGCAAGTTGCTAGCATGTTTCTAGCATGATTAGCAAGTCGCTAGCATGTTTCTAGCATGATTAGCAAAGTCGCTAGCATGCTTCTAACATGATTAGCAAAAGTCGCTAGCATGTTTCTAGCATGATTAGCAAATTGCTAGCATGTTTCTAGCATGATTAACAAGTCGCTAGCATGTTTCTAGCATGATTAGCAAGTTGCTAGCATGTTTCTAGCATGATTAGCAAGTTGCTAGCATGTTTCTAACATGATTAGCAAGTTGCTAGCATGTTTCTAACATGATTAGCAAAGTCGCTAGCATGTTTCTAGCATGATTAGCAAGTTGCTAGCATGTTTCTAGCATGATTAGTATGTTTCTAGCATGATTAGCAAAGTCGCTAGCATGTTTCTAGCATGATTAGCATGTTTCTAGCATGATTAGCAAGTTGCTAGCATGTTTCTAACATGATTAGCAAAGTCGCTAGCATGTTTCTAGCATGATTAGCAAGTTGCTAGCATGTTTCTAGCATGATTAGTATGTTTCTAGCATGATTAGCAAAGTCGCTAGCATGTTTCTAGCATGATTAGCAAGTTGCTAGCATGTTTCTAGCATGATTAGCAAAGTCGCTAGCATGTTTCTAGCATGATTAGTATGTTTCTAGCATGATTAGCAAAGTCGCTAGCATGTTTCTAGCATGACTAGCAAGTTGCTAGCATGTTTCTAGCATGATTAGCAAGTCGCTAGCATGTTTCTAGCATGATTAGCAAAGTCGCTAGCATGCTTCTAACATGATTAGCAAAAGTCGCTAGCATGTTTCTAGCATGATTAGCAAATTGCTAGCATGTTTCTAGCATGATTAACAAGTCGCTAGCATGTTTCTAGCATGATTAGCAAGTTGCTAGCATGTTTCTAGCATGATTAGCAAGTTGCTAGCATGTTTCTAACATGATTAGCAAGTTGCTAGCATGTTTCTAACATGATTAGCAAAGTCGCTAGCATGTTTCTAGCATGATTAGCAAGTTGCTAGCATGTTTCTAGCATGATTAGTATGTTTCTAGCATGATTAGCAAAGTCGCTAGCATGTTTCTAGCATGATTAGCATGTTTCTAGCATGATTAGCAAGTTGCTAGCATGTTTCTAACATGATTAGCAAAGTCGCTAGCATGTTTCTAGCATGATTAGCAAGTTGCTAGCATGTTTCTAGCATGATTAGTATGTTTCTAGCATGATTAGCAAAGTCGCTAGCATGTTTCTAGCATGATTAGCAAGTTGCTAGCATGTTTCTAGCATGATTAGCAAAGTCGCTAGCATGTTTCTAGCATAATTAGCAAGTTGCTAGCATGTTTCTAACATGATTAGCAAAGTTGATAGCATGATTCTGGTTGCTAGCCATAGATAGATAAATAGATAGATAGTAATGGTTAAATGATAGACAGATAGATAGATAGATAGATAGATAAAGGTTTGAAGATAGATAGATAGATAGATAGATAGATAGATAGATAGATAGATAGATAAGGTTTGAAGTTAGATAGA
>JAMKFB010000228.1:23745-26245 GCA_036247105.1 Cirrhinus mrigala
CTAACCCTAACCCTAACCCTAACCCTAACCCTAACCCTAACCCTAACCCTAACCCTAACCCTAACCCTAACCCTAACCCTAACCCTAACCCTAACCCTAACCCTAACCCTAACCCTAACCCTAACCCTAACCCTAACCCTAACCCTAACCCTAACCCTAACCCTAACCCTAACCCTAACCCTAACCCTAACCCTAACCTAACCCTAACCCTAACCCTAACCCTAACCCTAACCCTAACCCTAACCCTAACCCTAACCCTAACCCTAACCCTAACCCTAACCCTAACCCTAACCCTAACCCTAACCCTAACCCTAACCCTAACCCTAACCCTAACCCTAACCCTAACCCTAACCCTAACCCTAACCCTAACCCTAACCCTAACCCTAACCCTAACCCTAACCCTAACCCTAACCCTAACCCTAACCCTAACCCTAACCCTAACCCTAACCCTAACCCTAACCCTAACCCTAACCCTAACCCTAACCCTAACCCTAACCCTAACCCTAACCCTAACCCTAACCCTAACCCTAACCCTAACCCTAACCCTAACCCTAACCCTAACCCTAACCCTAACCCTAACCCTAACCCTAACCCTAACCCTAACCCTAACCCTAACCCTAACCCTAACCCTAACCCTAACCCTAACCCTAACCCTAACCCTAACCCTAACCCTAACCCTAACCCTAACCCTAACCCTAACCCTAACCCTAACCCTAACCCTAACCCTAACCCTAACCCTAACCCTAACCCTAACCCTAACCCTAACCCTAACCCTAACCCTAACCCTAACCCTAACCCTAACCCTAACCCTAACCCTAACCCTAACCCTAACCCTAACCCTAACCCTAACCCTAACCCTAACCCTAACCCTAACCCTAACCCTAACCTAACCCTAACCCTAACCCTAACCCTAACCCTAACCCTAACCCTAACCCTAACCCTAACCCTAACCCTAACCCTAACCCTAACCCTAACCCTAACCCTAACCCTAACCCTAACCCTAACCCTAACCCTAACCCTAACCCTAACCCTAACCCTAACCCTAACCCTAACCCTAACCCTAACCCTAACCCTAACCCTAACCCTAACCCTAACCCTAACCCTAACCCTAACCCTAACCCTAACCCTAACCCTAACCCTAACCCTAACCCTAACCCTAACCCTAACCCTAACCCTAACCCTAACCCTAACCCTAACCCTAACCCTAACCCTAACCCTAACCCTAACCCTAACCCTAACCCTAACCCTAACCCTAACCCTAACCCTAACCCTAACCCTAACCCTAACCCTAACCCTAACCCTAACCCTAACCCTAACCCTAACCCTAACCCTAACCCTAACCCTAACCCTAACCCTAACCCTAACCCTAACCCTAACCCTAACCCTAACCCTAACCCTAACCCTAACCCTAACCCTAACCCTAACCCTAACCCTAACCCTAACCCTAACCCTAACCCTAACCCTAACCCTAACCCTAACCCTAACCCTAACCCTAACCCTAACCCTAACCCTAACCCTAACCCTAACCCTAACCCTAACCCTAACCCTAACCCTAACCCTAACCCTAACCCTAACCCTAACCCTAACCCTAACCCTAACCCTAACCCTAACCCTAACCCTAACCCTAACCCTAACCTAACCCTAACCCTAACCCTAACCCTAACCTAACCCTAACCCTAACCCTAACCCTAACCCTAACCCTAACCCTAACCCTAACCCTAACCCTAACCCTAACCCTAACCCTAACCCTAACCCTAACCCTAACCCTAACCCTAACCCTAACCCTAACCCTAACCCTAACCCTAACCCTAACCCTAACCCTAACCCTAACCCTAACCCTAACCCTAACCCTAACCCTAACCCTAACCCTAACCCTAACCCTAACCCTAACCCTAACCCTAACCCTAACCCTAACCCTAACCCTAACCCTAACCCTAACCCTAACCCTAACCCTAACCCTAACCCTAACCCTAACCCTAACCCTAACCCTAACCCTAACCCTAACCCTAACCCTAACCCTAACCCTAACCCTAACCCTAACCCTAACCCTAACCCTAACCCTAACCCTAACCCTAACCCTAACCCTAACCCTAACCCTAACCCTAACCCTAACCCTAACCCTAACCCTAACCCTAACCCTAACCCTAACCCTAACCCTAACCCTAACCCTAACCCTAACCCTAACCCTAACCCTAACCCTAACCCTAACCCTAACCCTAACCCTAACCCTAACCCTAACCCTAACCCTAACCCTAACCCTAACCCTAACCCTAACCCTAACCCTAACCCTAACCCTAACCCTAACCCTAACCCTAACCCTAACCCTAACCCTAACCCTAACCCTAACCCTAACCCTAACCCTAACCCTAACCCTAACCCTAACCCTAACCCTAACCCTAACCCTAACCCTAACCCTAACCCTAACCCTAACCCTAACCCTAACCCTAACCCTAACCCTAACCCTAACCCTAACCCTAACCCTAACCCTAACCCTAACCCT